>NEWO01000091.1:554002-625941 GCA_003013225.1 Phalaenopsis aphrodite
GCATTGAGCAGCATCAGGTTGCGTAATAGGTTTTCAGGTATCGTTCATTTATTAGTAACATGGGTCTTTCACCCTCGAAGTCTACTAACAGGTATACTCCTCCTGTATAGACCTTCTCAACGACAAATGGTCCCTCCCAAGTTGTCTCAAATTTTTCACCTATTTTGCGGCGTGCAAGAATAGGTCTTTTGAGCACAAGTAAGAGGTCACTAACTTTGAATTTCCTTAGGAGGACCAATTTGTCATGGGCATGTACCATCTTCGCCTGGTAGAGCCCCAAATGTTGTTGGGCTTCTAGTCGTTTTCCCTCGAGACTCTTCAGTTCTTCAAGTCCGAGTTTTGCACTTTCTTCCATTGTGAGTTGGTTTGCAACATCGACTCTGAGAGATGGTGTTTGAACTTCTAACGGTAGGACGACCTCGGCCCCATACACGAGCATATAGGGTACACTGAGTGGGGGTCCTGAAGGTCATCCGTTAGGCCCACAAGGCTTCTAATAGTTTGTTGTGCCAATCCCTTTTATTTTCATCTAGTTTTTTCTTCAAAATCTGTACCAGTGTCTTGTTAAAAGCTTTAGCAAGACCATTTGCTATAGGATAGTAAATTATAGAGTATCTCCAATCTATCCCATGTCTTCTGACAAAATTGTTGATTTTGGTACTTTTGAAAGCTATCCCATTGTCTGAGATTATTCTTCGCGGTACTCCGAAACGGTATACCATTTGGTTTTTTGAAAAATTGAAGGAAGCGCTGTGTCGTAACCTCACGTAATGGTACAGACTCTGTCTATTTGGAGAAGTAATCTGTAGAGAAAGTATAAAGCTGTGTCCTTTGGAAGATGGAGGGTCTATCAGAACTATTATGTTCATGCCCCAACACTTGAATGACCACGAGGCAACAGTTGAGTGCAACACATTCAGAGGCTGGTGTAAGACCACCCCATGCACTTGGCATTGGTGACATTTTCTGGTTGTATCCATGCAATCAGACATCATTACTGGCCAATAATACCTGAGTCTTTTGATCTTTATTTTCATCTTCGGCCCTGACTGGTGAGCGCCACGCAATCCAACATGTATTTCTTTGACAATATTTTGTGCCTCGGCTCTGTTCAAACACCGTAGCCACATTTGATCGAACAATCTTCTGTAGAGAACATTTCCCACCAGGGTGTAATACATGGCCCTTCTTGTGATGTGGTGCGCCTCAGACTTGTCTTCTGGCAGCTTTCCAGTATGCAAATATTCTATTAATGGCTTACGCCAATCTTTGTTGATGTCCACAACTGTAATTATTGTTTCCTCTTTTCCAAGATTGTGTAGAGTTTCAAAGTCATTTTGAGACAAGAATCGTCTTCCTTGTACCGTGACTTCCATGGAATCCTCCGGGAAACATGTCATTTTCTTAACAAGTTTTGTTGGAGCGTCGGCATGAGCATTATCTCCCCGAGGAATTTGGTAGAAAGCCACCTCAGGAATCTGTCCCAGGAGCTTCATTGTGTATTGATGGTACTCTGCTAGTCTTTGTTTCAAAATTCGGTATTGTCCAGCGCCTGCTGGATGACAAGTTGAGAGTCACCATAGATGGAAATGTTTGTTATATCCATTGAGATTGTCAACTCCAATCCAGTGATTAAAGCTTCACATTATGCTTTATTATTGTTGCACGACTCTGTCACGTGGTATGACATCCTAATCATACCCTTATCTGACGTAATATAGATCAAATTGATCCCTACTTTGCCTGGTATAACTATGCATGATCCCTTATCTTTCCTGGCTGACAAAGCGCCATCTAAGTATATTTCCCAGCACTGTGCACTAGAAAATTCCATTTGTAGTATTTGCTAGTCTGGTAACTCCTCGTTGAGAGAGAACTCAGCTGGCAGTGGGTGTGCAGCGAGAAAGTCTACTAGTATCTGTCCCTTGATAGCACAAAGGGGAACAAAACTTATATCAAATTGCAATAAGATCATTGACCATCTTGCTAAACGTCCGGAGAGTGTTGGTCAGGTCATTAGATATTGTAATGGATTAACCTTCGAGATTAGGGTAATCTTATGAGAAAGCATGAAATGTCTAAGCTTTTGGGCGCCAAAAACTAATGTTAGACAATGCTTCTCAATAGGTGGATACCTTATCTCCGTCGGTATTAGACGACTTAAGTAGTAAAGTGCATTTTATTTACCCTCATCATTGACTTGGGCTAAGAGGGCTCCGAGAGAGTCATCTAAAGCCGTGGTATAAAGTATCAAAGGTTTCCATGGGATAGGGGCTGCTAAGATAGGAGGTGTCATTAAATATTGTTTAACGTCCTCAAAAGCCAGCTCGCATTTCTCTTTCCAAATAAATTTGGCGTCCTTTTTAATTAATGCCGATAAAGGCTGACACCTATATGAGAGATTAGAAATAAAGCGTCTCAGATATGCCAACTTCCCCTGGAAGGAACGTAGTTATTTCAACGCTTTAGGGAGAGGCATTTCCAAGATAGCTTTAATCTTATCCAGGTCGATCTCGATTCCCTGATGACTGACAATGAATTATAGAAATTTCTCTGAGGTAACGCCAAAGGCGCACTTTAAGGGATTTATTTTAAGGTCATATCGTCATAACCGTTCAAACACGATCCTCAAATCGTACAAATGCTCTATTTTTTATTTACTTTCGATGACCAAATCATCCACGTAGCATTCTACTTAATTTTGAATGAGGTCATCAAAAATCTTCGTCATTGCACGCTGATAAGTTGCTCCGGCGTTCTTTAGGCCGAACGACATCATTGTGTAGAAGAAAATTCCAATCGGTGTTCTGAAAGTTGTAAGCGCTGAATCCTTTGGAGACATCTTGATTTGGTTATATCTCGATGATCCGTCCATGAAGGAGAAACTCTCATGTGTTGAAGCGATATCGACCATCATCTCTGGTATAGGTAGTGAAAACTCGTCAAAGCTAGATCGATCATAATTAGTTACGTTATCACCAGAAACAGTCAAAACATAGCCAAAATCACAATCATTATATTTATAAGACCCTAGAGGGATAAAAAGATAATCATACAAAGTCAAGGGTTTGAGGATTTTCTTCCCCAAATCAGAGACAACCAATCTAGTAGAGGCAGGCCCTATCCTACCCCCGTGCTTTCAATCTTAGCAGTGACGCTTTTCTTCTTCTTGTTCTTTGTCCTTGACGATGACAGATTTTTTGACGAAACTTTCATCTCGGGCTCGGTATGTTCCTAACTTTGAATGGAGGCTTGTTTTGATGCAGACTGTATCTTGTTCAATATCTTCTTGGTCGATCTGCTCCAGACCTCATTCCATCCTTCTTCGGTATTTGTAGAAGCTTGTTTTGATGAATCATGTATGTGATTAAGGACCCTCTTGAGTTCATCCTAAGTTGTACTCCATCCGTCCACTCCAGCATACAGATCAATTGAGGAGATTGACTCAGCTGAAATCATGTTTATGGAACCTTTTTTTCAGTTCTTTTAATTATTCTTTTGGGATTGTAATGTTCTCTTCCTCGAGGTTCTTCTCGAGCCAGTCCTTAAATATGAAACACTCATCTATAGGTTGACCAATTATTCAGATTCCTCATCATTAAGTAGAGAACTTATAAATGTTGGTCAGGGTCGTTCTTCAGTCTCGAGGTTAATCTCTTTCAATTCATCAACGATAGATTTAATTTCTTCCTCAAATTCTGGCGGAGCAACTTCTTTTGGTTTATCAGTAGAGTCATCCTCTACATGGAGACAATAGTCTTTTGACTCACTAGTAACAACCATGCAAAATTCAGAATCATCGACTGGTCTAACTGTACCAAATACGAGACCTTTTGAATTGGGAGTTCGACTTTTTGCATTCCATAGTTTTTCAAAAAGTTGGAATTTATCTTTTTGCATTTGTTTTGGTAAGTGTCCTTATTGAATTAACTTTTGATCACAAGGCAAGAAGTAACCAAATGGCAATTCCATTAATTGATTAGAATCAACATCCAAATTTATATGTTTTTCAAGCTCAGTAGAGTTAGAAGCATGGTAAAATTTGATCAGCTTTGGACCAACACTACGAACTTCCTTGACCTCTCAACTCTCAACCTTTTGAGGGAGAATCGGAGTAAGGGTCATAGTATTCACATAGTGGTTTATTCGATCATACATTGTTTCATATTCATTGTTCTCAGTGTCTTCTATGGATATCTCGTACTGAGGTTTTTTCTTCTACTTTGTTATCATTATTTCATCTTCAGAATTATCTTCATCACCAATGTTGATAGTTGGCCTAGTCCGTTCAACAATTAAATTGATCTTTCCTCGTCCGCATCCCCGGCCTCAACATTGGGTGCATGAACTAGAAGAACCTCCACCAACTCGTTGAAAGGGAGTGGTAAAAGGTTGTTGAAGTGGAGTTGTTTGGCCTCCTCTTTGTGATTCTTTTAAATCTTCATTTTTATTTTTCAATTTCTTGCGCGAGAAGACAGTCTTCTTCGAAGGCGCGTAGTAGGCAGCATCTTTGTGGATACCAACTTCATGAAGTGAAAATGGTTGTAGATCTCCCTTGATGCAATTTTCTTGACCATCTTCACGGTATTTGATGCACCGGTGTAGGGATGATGGAACTATATTGTGCTCATGAATCCATGGTCGACCCAATAGAGCATTAAAAGAGGTCTCAACATCGATGATATGAAACTTAACGGTTGTTACGAGTTCTCCAACCTTCTTAACTAATGTAATTGATCTAAGGGCTCTTTCTCCTTTTTGGTTGAATCCTCTTAACATCATCTTATCGGTCATAAGCTTTTGAGCTTCAATATCCAAATAGGCCAATGTCCGTAGGCTCATCAAGTTAAGAGATGCCCCAGGATCCACTAATACTCTGGACAACACAAATCTGCCATTATTGACGGAAATGTAGAGCGAACGGTTGTGGTCGGCGGTACCAAGCAGCAAGTCTTCATCTGTGAAAGTTACCCCTGACTGTTCTCAATGAGCAAACTTCATCTGAGGATGTGCTAGCCAACTGAGCTAAGCAAATTTTTGGATCAAACAAAGTTGTAAACAAGGACTCTCTTATCTCCATTGACAGGATTAGACCATCATAGATGCTTAGTCGGGCAGGCAGCCTTCTAAGATGAGCTAGCACGTTGTAGTCTACTTTGGATGATCCTCTGATTTTTACCTTGATTATGTGGTTCTTCCACTTGCGGAGGTGAGGGTATCTCTTCTCGACTCATTATTTATTTTTCTTTGTCTGTTGGAGCTATTCTTGGTGGTAACACTTTTCCGCTCCTTAAATTAACCTCTGTGACTTCTTCTTCTTGAGATATCATTGTTGAATCTTCCGGTGTCTCTTTTTCTACATCAAAAAGATCTAGGCTAATGACAAGCGGTGTACCATGACGCTCAAGAGTTGGCTCTTTGTTATGGGTGCTATCATAAGCGATATCATTGAGTTATTCTTTGGCCTTGACAACAAGTTCATCAGACTTGAGTACGATTTGAGGATTATTTTGGGGATTGAGATCGAAGCTAGATCCGTCATAATTAGTTACGTTATCACCAGAAAAAGTCAAAATATAGCCAAAATCACAATCATTATATTCATACAAAGTCAACGGTTCGAGGATTTTCTTCCTCAAATCAGAGACAACAAATCTAGTAGAGACAACCCCTATCCTACCCCCCGTGCTATCAATTTTGGCAGTGACACTTTTATTCTTCTTGTTCTTTATCCTTGACGATGACGGATTTTCTGATGAAACTTTCATCTCGGGCTCGGTATGTTGCGAACTCTGAATGGAGGCTTGTTTTGTTGCAGACTGTATCTTGTTCAATATCTTCTTAGTCGATCTACTCCAGACCTCATTCCATCCTTCTTCAGTATTTGTAGAAGCCTGTTTTGATGAATCCTGTATGTGATTAAGGACCCCCTTGAGTTCATCCCAAGTTGTACTCCATCCGTCCACTCCAGCATACGAATCAATTGAAGAGATTAACTCAGCTGAAATCATGTTTATGGAACCTTTTTTAGGTTCTTTTAAATATTATTTTGGGATTGTAATGTTCTCTTTTTTGAGGTTCTTCTCGAGCCAGTCCTTAAAAACGAAACACTTGTCTATAATGTGCCCAAGCAACCGGTGGTATGGGCAATAATTTGGTTTATTCTTCTTATCCATCTCTCCGGGTTTCTTTGGATCAAGGAGTTTGAATTATAGTTTCTTCATCAAGCTTTTGAATATTTTAGGTACAGCTTCCTCCTTGAAGGAATACACAACTTTCTGTCGCTCCAACAGGGATATTCTTTTACCCGCTGTTCGAGGTGATCCCTCCTGAGGCGGCCGTTGGTTGGATTGACTGCTCTGTTTCTAAGAGTACTGTGATGAAGATTGGCGATGCTCTTTTGCATATATCTTTATTGGCTGCTTTCCTTTGTCGATAGTTGCGACTACTCCTCATTTCTTTTCGAACACCCTGGTCACCGTAGCCTTTTCATGTGGCTCCATGTGCTTCATTTCCTCTTGAAGACTGCTGGCTTTACTGAGTATCTTCTCAAAGGATTTGATGGTGAGTCCGTTAAGCATGAAAGCTACTGGTCCAAGAATGCTTTTGAGTAGAATCTCAATTGCTTGTTATTTTTGTAGCTGAGGTTCACAATTCATGCTAAGGTTTCTCCACCTTAAAATATAGTCACCCAAGGTTTCGTGGGCTTCTGCTTCTCCATCATGAGCTCTCCGATAGACTCATGATGCTGCGTCTTGGCAAATCTTTTCACAAACAACTGTTCTAACTCAAAAAATGTTTTAATTGACCCGTTGGGCAGGTCAGCGTACCAGTCAAAAGCAATCCCTGACAAGCTGCAGACGAATTGCTGGCAGAGTAGAGCCTCATTATTCCTTGTTTTGCCACACTTGGCTCGGAAATGTGCTATGTGCTGTCTTGAATTACCAGTCCCATCAAATATCTTAAATTTTTGGTCCATAAAACCCTTAGGGAAAGGTACAGCATCAAACTCCTCTGGGTAAGGTCTACCCTTTAAAATTGATGCACCGCCCTTGGACTGGGCTAAGGCATCCCGTACTTGTTCAACCATTTGATTGAATTCCTTTTTTGGCATGACACCTGATGGAGAATCTTTCTTTGAATGTTCATCTTTGTTTGCTAATGTATCCTCTCTTCTTTCATCTATAATGTGTATGATTTCTGGCCGATTAATCTCTGGAGAAGCCAATTGCAGTGCTTGTGATTGCCCCTGAATGGTGACCATGGCGGTCATAGCTGCAGTCATCTCTTCTATTCTTTTCTCTAGTAAGCTGACTTGCTCATCCCTTAGGAAGATAACCTTATGCAGCTCATCTACGGTGTTCTCTTTGGTGTGAGGTTGAGCCTCGCGTGCAGATGTGGTAGCTCTAGCTTCAATCACATGGACATCCATGAAATCCTCCTCCAAGTAATCATTGTAATCAAAATTTTCATTGTCACTGTCAACGGAAATCTCGTGCCCTCAAGCTAACTCGGAAATCTCAATCCTGAGTTTCTCAACTTTCTCCTCAATTATCGATTCCTTGATTGCTTTAAGATTTGGAGGACCCTGATGGACATCCTCAACTTGTTCCTCCATCTCACTGGCTATTATCGCAATGATGTTAGATATTTCAGGCACTGGTTTTACTTCCTGTCTTGCAGGCTCACTGAACTGTATTGGTGCAGCGAAATTGGGTACCCATACACTCTTCTTTTTTGACGATAATGTCTCAGGATGGGGCATCTTAGTAGAAACATCGGTATGTCGAGGGAAGGTATGCTCCCCATGGTGTAGACCGGCTACAATGTCAGGTAATCGCTTTGTCTTTATCTCTAGGATTACAAGAATGCATGTAAGATTTTCAGACCCAGTCTCGACTTAACCGGTGGACGACCTGCGGTCGTGGTGGTGGTATGATCGGTGGCGACTATAGTAGTATCAACTCGGTTCCCCAAAAGGAACCAGACGGAAATACGAGTAGGTGAATTTTCAGTTGACTTGTGAGACTTTCTAACGGACTTAACATCCTTCAAAATTTCTTTTTTCATACGAGGGGAAATCACATGTCCCACTCACTTAAGTAATTCACTAACAGAACATCTTTCCTTGGTAGCAAGTCTTCTGAAAACTATGTTAACTTAACTGGTAGGAATGAAATTTTGTTCCTCCTCACTGTGTCCATGGAGTTATGGTAATGCGATAGCAATCTTCCGGATACTCTCATATCCATCAGTATTTGTCAGAGGATGGAATCTACTCCCTCGTATGAGTGGATAAATTTCTGGTAACACCTCTTCAATTTGATGAGGCTCCTCCTCAACAGGTGTGTTTTCAGGAGTCCAGGCTTTGATGGCCCTTCGAACTCTTCTATCGAGGTTCCTCCTTTGAGTCTGAGTCAGTGGTACAGTCCTTGAGCTTGACCCAATTTCAATCACGGGTGGTGGAAAAGTTAATCCCTCAGTTGGATCTTCAACGATCATCACTTCTTTCCCCTAAGTTGCAGCGGGGATAATAGGTTTGATGGGTGCGGTAACGACAGTAGCTTTAGCCTTTTTGCAGGCAGGGAAGTCTTGAAGGCAATTCAGCTTGAATTCAGTCAGGGAAGTCTTGAAGGCAATTCAGCTTGAATTCAGTAGATGGCTCCTGCATTTCTAGAGCGGCGATCTTCATTCCAACAAATGGGGCTTTCCCGAGGATGACCTCGAGATCTTCAAATCCAGCTCCAAATTTGATGGTAGGAGTGAGGTTACGGGCGCTGCGGTCCGTCGGCAGGTTGCACGAAATGGTCAGCATTGGGTAGGTCATTGCAGCGGGCTTTAAAATAAAAAATTTAGGGTTAGTTATATGGCCAAAAACCTCGTAATCTTTAGTGCAAGCACTGAAACTAGAGGTTGATCTGTAGACCAGGCGTGTCTTAACTTACAGGTATTTTTAAAATCTTTATTTAAAAAAAGGTGTAAATTTTAATTAATATAATAAAATTTCAAAGTGCGCGTAGCACAACGCGATTTGTTTTAATTTGCGAAATAGCAAATCAAATTTGGAAGGGGGATGTGAAGAAATTTTAGGACCCAGTGAGGAACCCAATTAGTGACAAAGAATGCCCAGGTGGAATTAGTCCACCGACACACCTATTGGGGATCGGACCCCATATATATATATTAAAAAAATTTTAAAGATTCCTTAATGGCCTTCTGAACCCCTCTGTTCAAAGGTGGTTGAACAACTAGTCCTGAAGTCCAAGGAGTTGACCATACCTTCCCAAGACAGAAATTGGTAAAGTATGTCAACGAAAGAAGGGTAATTTGGTCCAAGAGGGACATGAACATATTACCGATGTGAAGATAATATTTCTTTATTTGAAGGGAGACAAAAGCTTGTCCCCATTGGAGATGCCAAAAGCTGTCGACACTATTTTTGGTTGGAGGGGAGTTGCCCGTAAGAAGCTGTCGGTCACCGGAATCGAAATCCCGTCGCCCGCTTCAGAAGGACGTTGAAGTATGAAATCAAACTGACCTCATATTTTTCATATATTAAATGAAAAAGCACTATAACTCAACATTTTTATCTATCCCAAAGGATAAACACAAGACTTGAGGATGAGGCTCAATCAAATAAACTAAGGAAAGTATGACGTCCGTATTTATTTGAAAGGATGAGGCTCAATCAAATAAACACAAGACTTGACGAAAGTATGTATCTATCCCCTACTTAATATGAAGAATTAAATAGGGTTTATATTAAGCTAGGTCAGAACATGCTTCCTATAAGGGCAAGCCCATATAGTTAATTACATCTTAAATGACCACAGTCACCTAAGAAGACTCTCGATAAAAATCAGAAAATATTATCTTTGAGGAATTTCAAAAGGTAAGACTCTTCAATGAGATCAGACGTAGAGGTGTGAAAAGGGAATTGGTTCAAATTTGGAACATTTTGTTGTAGAGTCTAAAGGAAGAGGAACTAGGGGATGTCATGGATTCAGAAGTGAACCCCGGTGACTTCCCAAGCTATCCTAATGTTTGGCTTCAGCTTTGAGGAGAGATATTTAGGTGTTTCATTCTACCAATTTTATTAGTTAGGGTTTATATTCATGTGAAACGATCACACAATTAGCCTGAAAGATGTGAGAATTTAGGTCGTGGTAAACCACAACCTCGGAATCCTAAGACGAGTTAGGGCTTATATTGTATAGCAAGGCTATACAAAGGCCTAAATATGAGGTGAGTATTTACATTGCATAAGCAAGCAACCTTGAAGTCCTACGGCTTTGTTGTTTAAGTCTAAGGAAGGAAAATTGGTTTAGCTAGGGAAGACAGGTTTTACTATTGAAAATGTCCGTGCTGCCTACCATGCTAGCTCCAAGCTCCTTGCCGCGACGAGTTTGAGTTATCTAGTGTGTCAAGTTATAATGTCAAATCAGGTGGCCCTATGGTTGAAGTTCTTTAAATTTGATAAGAGCCTATTAAAGTTGATTAGAGCGACAACGGTTAGGATCCTAGGGTTCCCTCATTCCGGCAGCACTATTTTCTATTGGACTTACTTAGTCTAAATGAACTTACTAAACTCAACATAATGAATTCCATAATTTCATTTAAACCGTGGAAAGCCTCGTTAGAAACCGTAGGTTACCTCCTCTGAGGGATTCCCGATCATCCAGTAGGGATGTCTTAATTTTGTTGAATTTCTAGTTTTGTGTGAGGTTTGTGATTAAATTTTGAGTTGTTTTTTATTTTGAATGTTGTGGGGGCGACTTTTATCTTTGTTTGATTTTAGTTTTGGTTTTGATTTTGGTTTTGGTTAACATGCGAGTTTATGTTATTTTTCTACAGGTAAGTAAACACAAGTATAAAAAGAGACAACATAAGCATACAGAGAAGCATGTAAGGAAAAGGCACAAGAAAGACGGTACTATAAAACTATAAGAGCGTACCTGGCGAGTCTTCTCGTTCCACCACCTGAAACTTAAAAATGCATGTGAGGGCATTTATGAAGAGTAGGAAAAGTAAAGTTCTGGGGGTTTTTCTAACTCTATGTTGTATTTTGGTGAGTCCTTAAAAGTTTATTTAAGGATGATTTCATTGAGATAAATATATTAAGTTTAGTAGATCTTCAAGAAATCCAACAAATCTAGAGAAAGAAACAGGTCCGTGCTACTCTCTCGCAGTCTGGTGGAAAATCTCGAGTTATTTTAAACTTATTATGTTGCTTAATAAGTCATCCTGTAAATACCTTTATTACTCAGTGAACATTGATGTCTCAATTATCCCTAAGAATATGGTAATTATCACTTGTGATTCAATTTAAGAATTATGTGGGTGAAGACCCATAAATAGGCAAGTTAGTGTTGTTGAAACACTTAGCCATATTTTTAATCCTAATTGGGCTTAGTGGTGTTTCAAGTATGTTTGATTATGATAAGTTTATTTCTCTAATCCTCATTTAGGCAATTTTGATTTGGCCTAAGTCACCACTAAGACCTTAAAACCTAGGTGATTGTCTTAATTAGTTTTGAAAAGGTTGGTCATGATTCATGATTCAGATTTTATTTGAAAATCAAGATAGGGATATTAAATCGATTAATTATTGTCTTCAAAATTCATACCCCTAAGTCTCGATCATTTAATTTTAATAAACTTCCAAATTTTTAATGATTTAGAAATTTATTAACCTATCTTTTGATGAGGAAAGTGAGATTGGTTTCTACCAATTCACCCCTTATGTTTTAAGCATCAAAAAAATTGATTAAGATCAGAGGTTACCCATTTCCCTCCTTGACTTAGGCGTAAATGTTAATTAAGGCTAAATTTCCAAAATTACACATTTGCCCTTAAGGCTCTAACACTTCATAATTTGTCAAATTCAATTCAAATGACTTTGAAATTTTTATCCTACCTCATTCATGGGTCAATTAAGACATCAGAGGAGAAAATGTGATTTCTCAAAATTTAATTTATTTTATATAATTATTTTCATGCAAAAACAGGATTTTTCAAAGAAAATTCCTAACTTAACCAAGATAAATTCTAATCCCTTGAGATTTTTACTGGAGTTAGATCTAGGCTAGCTATGCCTTTGGATCAAATTTCATAATTTTTTGAATTCTCTGTGATTTATTAGAATTATTTTAAATTCTAGTCATTCAATAAAAATAAAATATTTTAAAAGATGAAAATTAGGTTTTGTATTTTTTAAAAATCTCTCTAAGGTTGGAGAACCCAGAGGAGCAAATTTCATTTTTTTTCTGATTTTTCTTTTATGTATTGGAATTATTTTAGTAAAAAAAAGTCATTTTTAGCTTTTAAAAATTATTTTAAGCTTTGAAATTCAATATTTTTATTTAGAAAAATCAAGAAAAATATTATAATTGTTCCTAAGTGATTAGGAAGCAATTTGAAACATTTCCATGAATTTAATTATTTTTGTGATTTTTAGGAATTTTTAATTATTTTAAATATTTAAAATAGGTTAAAAATTAAGTTTTTATTCTAAATATTATTTTATTTTTATTAAATATCCCTCATCTCAGAGAACTAAAAAAACTAAGTTTCATAATTTTTTGAGTTATATTTTGATTTTTAAAAATTATTTAAGTGTCAAAAGTGATATTTATCTTTAAAAATCAACTTAAGTTATCAAATGAACTCAAAATATTTTGAAATTTCTATAGTGAGTTCTTTGGATCATAAACCATAGTGGAGATCAAAAGTCAAGTCATTTAAATATTTATATTTTCCAAAATGAATTATTTTATTGATTTAGTGTTTGTAAAATTTAAGTGCATTTTAAATGACTTGACCCATGAAGTTATTTCCAAAAGCTTCTCTGGTCATGGTGGACCTTTGAAAATTTTCTTAGAATTTTCTAATAAATATGGTAATTTCCATGATTATTTTAAGGAAATAATGTGCAAAAACTTGAAAAATATGGATCTCTGTATAGAAACCCCTCTGACTTTAGAAAAATCAGAGGATGTTTTTCTTGAGAGAGGCTACAACATGCCAAAATTACAAGCAAAGGTGATGTGTCAATATGCATGGAGAATCAAATAATTCAAAACAGTGTTTAATTAATTAAAAATAAAATATGCATCAAATGATCTTGAAATTTATTCCACATTTTTCTTCTCTGTTCACTAAGCAAGAGAGTACCTTTTTTTTATTTTTGTGATTTTTCTACACAAAGTTATGAATTTTCTAAGTTAGGGGTATTTAAATAAATAAGAAAAAGCACTATTTATCTATTTAAACTGTGCGTGCTGACGAGATCTTAGGCAGCTTCGAAGGCATGCGAGGCACGCTCTGGTTGGACACCGCTGTCCATGTAGTTGCTAACTCTGCCCGTGGTTTACGTCAGGAAGCGCTGTCCGGCTCGATCTCCTCCATCCATTTAATATATGCTTGATCAAACGACTCCCCGTCATCATCCCAGATAGAATGATCCCGTGACCGTCCATACTAAAACCCTAAGATCTCAGCCTAAACTCAACCAAATCACATTGGGTTCGATCCTATGGACTCGTCTAAGTGAGACGAACATATCCATACGGTAATCATGCAATTAAATTATGCCTAATTAAATGGAGAATCAAAATAGGCTCGGGATGAAGTGTGGTTTTATACCTTTGCTTAGAGAAGTGAAGCTTCGATTAGATGGGTTCGGCATGTTCGTTGGGTTCCAAGGAGGCTAGGGATTGAGTCCCTGGTCTTGGTGCAAGGCCTAAGTATAAATTCAACCAAGCTCAATTTCAGGTGTTGGTCTAGAGCTATGGTGGAGGCTATTTCAGGGGGTAATTTGATAGGGCTTTGTCTTCTCTTGATGTTGTGAAGGTGTGGGCACAAGAAATTGATGTTTGGTGGAATTTTGAGAGATGTCCTATTTATGCCCTAATTTTTAAGCTCAAATTAAGGTTGTACTAGGGGAATCAAGACAGTGGAGTGATTGGAATGGGCTGTGGAGATCTCATGGAAGCTCTGTGAGTGATTTGGGAGGCTCTCTTTGATAAAACTTTAGCACACCTCCCATGGCTGTGGAGGTGAGTTTTTATAGAAATGGCCATGGGGTGGCTCTCAGGGCACAAGTTTGGGTGCATTGTGGTGCTTAGGTGGAGGGTAGAGGAGCTCTTCAATTTGATTTTGATGAGCTGTCCTCTAGGTTTAATTTAGGGGAGGTGCCATGGGGGTGACTCTCAGTTTTGAGCTTTTCTGACCACTAGGCCGTCGGCCGGCCAGCGGGAGGTGGCTAGGAGCTCAGGGAACCCAGAGGAATCCCTCACAACAATTTAATGCAAATGTTCTTTGATTTGGCAAAGATATCTTAGTCATGCTTTTTTAGAAATAATATCCCTTAATTTGGGGGAACTTTGGTACATGGCTTGATTTAGGTGGTTTTATGGTGTTTGGACTGGTCACTAAGTCCAACTAATGACTAGGGTGGAGTTAATTTTGTGACTTTAGGGTGGTTATGTCACATTTAGTGCAAGGGTCCAAGTGGGTGCAAATGACCAAAAATTAGGTTTGGGCTAGGCTAGCCATGTCAATTGGCCCAAATAAATTTTGTGTAGATGATCATAAGGAACAACTTTGGTGAAGAATGGAAGTGGTTTTGAGCTCAATTGAAAGATCAATTTTGGGGAATTTTGAAGCTTAATCAATTTGGTTATGTTGGGCTAGGCTTGGGTCTAGCTTGGGTTAACCTTGGGATAAGTTCAAATTAATTGTTGTAAATGGTCAATAGGGACCTCATGAAGTGTTTTCAACATGAATTGGATGCCAATTTGGAGATTAAGGCAATCAATTGGGTGAAATTTGGGGACTTAGCCAATTTGGGGCTAAATTTGGGAATTTTGGATTTAGGCCAAAATCAAATAGATTTGAGGCTTAAACAAGGCCAATCGATGGTTTATTTTGATGTATAGGAATTTTATCAAGATTTGAAAACATTAATTGGGGCCAATTGACTAGGCTATGGGTTCAATTTGGTGAGATTAGGTCATGTGGCCAGAATTGGGGTTTTAACATAACTCAAAATTGGGCACAAATCATGGACCAATTAAGCCTGAATTTAGTTTAATTTAGTCATATCAAAAGTGAATTTGAGTTTAAGATTGAAATTGGGGTCAATTGAGATCAAATTGATGGAAATTTGAGTTGAATTTGGGGAATTTAGGCCCTTAAAGGCAAATTCGGAGATTTTGAAGATGGTAAAATTGGTCAAATTTAGTCATGTGGTAGTTGAGAGAAATGAATTTAGGAATATTTGGGATTTATTTGGATTTTATGGGAATTTTTGGAATCTTATGGGTATTTTGGTAATTTAGGGATGTTTTAGGGGTAAAAGGCCAAGACAGGTATTTTGGTAGATTTGAGGTACCAAACATCACCAACAAGCCATGGAACAATGTAAACCCCATTTTGGGTCCTCTACATAGTGGTCTTAGCTAAACCAAAGCCTAGGGCTAGTAGGTTTAGGGGACCATCTACATGAGTATCCCAAAAGATCAAGGGATCTAGGCTAGAACTTTGAGTTTAGGGCTGTGAGTGTATGTGAGTGTAGATTAGAGTAGTGAGTGATCTAGCTTTAGACCAACACTCAGGGTCAAACTTAAGGTCCAGTAGTCCTAAGGGTGACTCATCTTGAGTTTCCTCCGTAGTGACCCTACCTACTAAGTGCTGGAGGTTAGGACTAATATGTGGAACTTCAAGTTGAGTAGAGAAGTGTTTGAAATTTCTAATGGTGAGGGTTCCATGTCTAGTTTTCTAAGAATAGTCAATAGGAAAATTCTATGGCTAGACCTTAGGCTACTAAAGAAGAAAAACTAAACCTCAACCAAAAGTGAGGTCAACAGGAGGTCAAAGTACTTGAAAGTTGGGTGCAAATAAATAGGGAAATAAAAATTATCGGGCGTAGAATTGGAGATTTTAGAGTGACAAATTAAAATCCTCAATTTAGTCTCATCGTTTGAGTGCTGAAGTGTAGATGTTAGCCCTCAGGCAAGGGGAACGTGTGAACTCTGAAGTGAGAGCTGGTATGCTCCCAGCCTAGCCGCAAATTCAGTAACAAAACATAGAATTAGTCAATGTTCTTTATGCCTAGTCCAAAGAGTAAAGAATAGGTATGCCCTTATTTGATACAATATAATTTGAACTAATTTAATTTATCCATTCAGTTAAATTTCTTGAGAAGGAGAAGAATGTTTTCTTATATATTGAACTTCACATTAGAAAATTTATCAGTAAAATTAGTTAATTAAGAGTTTAATAAAATTACATTTTTATTTCAATTGCCTATTAGTGACAAATATGCAATTTGAACTATATTGTTGTGATTAAGTATTGATTTTTTAGATCTTAGTTCGTAGCCTCTAATATTACTCCATGTGGGATCGATATCCAGGACTCTATTAAAGTTTTGTATTACATAAGCGATACATATACTTGCGTTGATAAGTGTGACTTTGTAATTATTGAATATTTTATTCACATCTATATCAATTATCAAGTTTTCAACGCCGTTGTCGGGGATTTAAATCTTCCAGCAACAGTATCAAATTATTGTATTTTTAATCATATATAAAGTCGCTGTCAATTATACTTTCATTAAGAAATTGGGGAAAAAGAATGAGCAACTAGCGGTTTTTGTGACTGAGGATGAAACTTCTATACTCAACTCTTCTTTTTGTCTGGCCCTAGTTGGTAAATTTACTTATGGTATACCAAACGTTGAGTGATCAGGAGAGAATTTGATATGTTAAAATTAAAGGCTGGTGGAAGGTTCGTATCATAGATGGTAGACATATCTTTATACAATTAGCAAATTATGACGATTACACACATCTATTTGAGTAAGGGTTTTTTGTGGATAGAAAACAATATGATGAAATTTCGGAAATGGTATGCTAATTTTAACCCTAAATCTAAATTGTCTATTATACCGGTATGGATTATTTTTCTAGGGCTTAAATTTCATCATTTTAACCATGAGATTTTATTCTCGCTTGTTGCTGCTTACGACAAGCCTTCAAATTGGATCATGCTACTTTTACTTTATAGAGACCATCTGAAGCATGTATTTTGGTTGAACGAGACATATGACAATCATTTTGCAATGAAATTTAGATAGGATCGCAACACCAAAATTACTGGCAACCTGTTGAAATTGAAAGCCATTGTCCTTACTGCACTCACTGTTTTATGTTCAGCCACAAAACCACATCCTATTTTTGATTGAATCCTCAACTCAGAAATTCTCATAATGCAACGCATACTGTTTTACCTGATACCTACAAAACTATTGAACATCATGATATCCCATATATTGTTGAAAATGAGGTTGATTTAGTTAATAATCTTACTGTTAATACTGCCACTTCTAAGTTGCATACTTTAGACACTGAAGATTTACATAATTGCACTCATACTAATCCTCAATAATTGCAAATCAATGAAGGTATTCAAGCCTTAAATATTTGCACTGAGGTTAAACCTCAACAACTGTAAATTAATGAAGGTATTGTTTTGGCTAAAGATTCAAATGAGCACAATGCTAATGTGGCTACTGAGGAGCCTGTGGAAACAATATTACTAGCAATTCATAATATTACAGATAATGGAAATTTAACTCCCCCTAGCACTACGGTTCACCCTCCTATAGCTTAAGCTTTTTCTGATAATACTTATATTAATACTTCTTTATCAAATGCTGCTATAACATTAGAAAATGAGTGGCAGGTGCAAAAGCATTCACAAAAAAAGTATAAACGTAATAATGAGTTATCTAGACTCAATGCTAGTAACATTATTCAGGAAGGAATTTATCACTCTGATGGGGAACATTTGCTCAACTCTACTAGATCTTCTAGAAGGGCTAGCTCACGTCATCATGTTTAATATTATGGTTTGGAATATTAGGGGACTGGTGGAACCTAACTCCCTTAAAAGACTCAAAAATCTTTGTAGGGTTCATAAATTACTCATTTTTACTATTTTGGAACAAAATTTTAAATAAATTCAAAGGTTATCATTCTCACTGCAATGTCAACAACAAAATTTGGATTTTTTGGAAGCCCACTGTCACTCTTTCCATTATTGAAGATGAGGAACTATATATTATCACGCAAATTAGTTTTCAAGACTTCCAAGGGTGGGGCAGTTTTTTTTAGTCTAGCTCTCAATTACAAGAAAAAAATATTCTTTGGCAAAAAATTGAGTTTATGGGTAGCATTATTTCTGAGAATTGATTTTTTGGTCGTGACTTTATTATGATCATGAAGTCTCTGAAAATAAAAGGAGGTGGTAGAGTTGAGCCTGCACTTATTAATAGGTTTTCTAACTCCATTTCAAATGTTGGTCTCTATGACTTGGGATATTCTGGATCTCCTTATACTTAGAGGTGAGGTTTTTTTCATCAAAGATTGGATAAATTTTTGGTTAATTATGCTTTTATAAATCACTTTCCTATTTTGAAAGTTCAACATTTGAGTCATGTTACCTCTAATCATAATCCTATCTTGCTCACTTAGCTTTCACTGCTAAACTGATCATATCTTGTTTAAAATTTCTTAATGTTTTGACTTCACATGATAATTATCTTAATTTATTGAATCAAGCTTGGGATTTGAAGAAATTGGGACTCCTTGGTTTGTTCAGTGGCAACTGCACAAGCAGATGGCTGCCCATTTTATTAAATGGAATTACCAAATCTTTGGTAATGTCCATAAAAATGTGCAGGATGCTCAGAATATTATCGATTCCGTGGAAGTTCAACTTAATGTTTCTCCTAATTTGATGGACACTCTTGCTTAGGCTCATATTGCTTTAACGGATGCTATTGCTTTAGTGAAAAATCTGCTTAAGCAGAAGGCTAATGATTCTTCCTTTGTTGCAGGGGACAGAGACACTAAATATTTTAATGCCACCCTTAAGCACAGAAGAAACATCAATAGTATATTGAAAATTCAAAAGGGGGATGGGAACATTTTAACTTGCATGGAAGAGATTGATGTTAGTTCTGTTACCTATTTTATTGAGCTTTTTCAAACCTCTAGTCATACTATGCCAGTTGACTCCACTCACTTTGTGGAAGAGTTTAACTACATTAATTTCTTATGTTAACTTGTACTCCTGATGAGCAGAAAATCCTGAATGCTTTCAAATCTATTTGGCCTAACAAAGCTCCTTACCCTGATGATTTTTCTTCTGCTTTCTACATCCATTCTTGGGAGGTTATTAAGAAGGAGGTAATTCTTGCCATAAAAATCTTCTTCCTTGGTGATAATCATAGTAAATATTTCACCTACTTTGATTGTGCTCACTCCAAAAGGTAATGATAAGATTTTCTGAGACAATTTCTATCCGCTATCTCTCACTATTGTGATATCAAAAGTTATGAGTAAAATTATAGTTAATAGATTGTAGCCTCACATATCTCAAATCATTGCTTCTCAGCAGTCTACTTTCATTAAGGGTAGAAATATTACTAATAATATCCTTTTAACATAAGAGATGATTGAAGATTTGGACAAGAAGTACAGGGGGAAACATTGTCCTTAAATTGGACATTATGAAAGCTTTTGATACTATTAGGTGGGACTTTATTATTAATATTTTGCAAGCTAAAGACTTTCAATAGGTTTTTTTCTCTCTCATTAAGAGATGGCTCTCTAATAATAGCTATAGTGTGATCGTTAACGGTAAAGCTCATAGTTTCTTTTCTGCTAACAGGAACATTAAACAAGGAGATCCCTTATCTCCCACAGATTTTATTATTTCTTTTGATTACTTGTTTAGTCTCATTAATAAGCTGCAATATGAGCATTCTTAGATTGAATTCTCTCATAAATAAAAAATTGCGGTGAGCCACCTTGCTTAAGCTGATGATGCTATATTGTTTTTAAATGCTAGAAAACGCGCTATCAAAGCTACCATGTCTTTGTTTAAAGATTTCCCAAACTTATCTGGTATGATGTTCAACTTGGCTAAATGCTCCATTTATTTTGGCAAAGGTGCCTAATACACAAAAAATATATGCATTTTAAACCCATATTTTATACTCATTTTTGGTGATATTGCACTTTAATGGAAGGTATTTTTACGTTTTCTTGCAGGTTATTGATTTTTATGCCTTGAAGCAAAAAAGAAGTTAAGAGGATGGAATTTGACGTCAAAAAGACATTTTTGAAGAAATACTCTGCGGCAATGGCCCCGACTTACAGAACAGATTATGGATTTTACTCAGTACAAATGGTGCCAAAAGCAGCGTCGAAGGTGCCTTTTGATAGAGAGGGAGGATTTAATTGAATGGTCTCAGGTGCCAACGACGCTAATGTCGGTTCAGACCCTGTTTCTTGAAAATTTGACAAATTTGGACGCTTTTTGAAGAGTTTTTAGATGAACCTATTGGAGAACCGACTCTAGGCTCTATTTGGGGCTAAAATTGACCAGAAAAAGCACTCCTCTTCATTACTCCTTGCACATTTTCGCACACCTCGCCTCATTACACTTTTTCCATCTTCATTCCACCACCATTCCAGAGTCTACTAGTGATTTTTATTTAGGAGTTTAGAGTTTTTTTGGTGAGATTAAATGTGGATTCTTCTCTAAGAGTGTTGGAAAAGTTGAAAAGTAAGAGATTTCTTTTTCATACATTTCTTAGGAGAGGCTACAAGGGGTTTGCTTTGAGAAAGAGTTTAGATAGGTGTTATTTGTTTGTTAGCATTGTATGAACCTTCTTTAATATTAAAAAAAAAATTTGTTGTATCTTTCTCATGAAGTATGAGTAGTTTTCTTTCTCCTTCTCCCCACTCTAAGATATGATAAAATGAAGAGATAATTTGGGTGTGCCAATATTAAATTATAAAATTAATTGTGATGATTTTTCAACTCCAAAGTTAATTTACTTTTAAATATGGCCAATTGAATTATTAAAATGTATTGTGAAACATATGATCTGAGAAATAGAGTAGGAGTTCTACAACAGAGAGAGGATCACATTTGATTCCATGAAGGAGTATTTAGTACACAAAATTAAGTGCAAATAAATAGGGAAATATACATTGTTGGGTGTAGAATTGGAGATTTAAGGGTGACATATTAAAATCCTCAATTCGGTCTTAGTGTTTAGAAACTAAAGCGAGGGATAGCCTTCAGGTGAAGGGAAGTGGGAGCTATGGAGTGGGAGCCAGTATCCTCATAGCCTAGCCACAGATTTAGCGACTAAACCTGTGATTAGCCAATGATTTTCTATAATACTGTATCAGGGTAGAGAATTAAAACTGCTCCTATTTGGCACAATACATATTAAAACCATTTATCTCATCTCATTTTACCAAAATTTCATTGTAGTGGGAATAATGATTTTTTACATAAGAAAATCTTCATCACATAAACATAATTACATTGTATTATAGTTCAATAATTTAATAATTTAGTAGTTTCTGTTTTAAACTTTGTATTTCAGTTTTGCTAGTAGTTAAATAATTTAGTTTTGTTAGCATCGTACACAATCAAAATTAGTGATAGTAATTTCATTTGATTTCTATGAATTTCCTAGTTAATTTATCTTTTCAAATTTAAACCTTCCCTGTAGGATCGATATTCGAGGCTTAAATAGAAAGTATTTTGTTACCTGATAATGATATGTATACTTGCTTAGAATCCCAACATTAATTGCTTAAATTTCTTAATCATAAATATTGCAAAAAGCTTTTGGCACTATTACATAGAGGAGTCAAAACTTATATAAATTTTACACAACTATATTTCATTGTGATCAAATTTTGGCGCCGTTGCCGAGGATTAAAATCTTCAAGTAGTGGTGTCAACTTCATAAATCCTTACATATAAAAAAAATATCTGGATCAAGTTTTTGGTGTCATTGGTAGGGATTAAAATCTTCAAGTAGTGGTGTCAACTTCATAAATCCTTACATCTAAAAAAATATCGAGATCAAGTTTCTAGTGTCATTGTCGGGGAAGGTAACAAAAAATAAATTGATTTTGTAAATTAGGAAATTTAGAGATAAAATATATAAAATATAAATAAAATTATAAAATAAAAAATCAAAAGATATATATAACTATATATTTAAGAGTATTTTAAAGAAAATTTTCTTTGCTTATTATATTTGCTTTTGTGAAATATTGGATTTGAAGGTTTAGTGTCTTACAATTCAACATTAGAACGTACTATTAGAAAAATTTAAAAACCAAAAAAGGAAATTACAAATTTAAATAAAATGGTGAATAACTTAAATAATCAAATAAATTAAAATCGAGAAAGACCTTTAAAAGATTATGCTAATCCGACAATAGATAAACTTAACTTGACTGTTCAAAATCCTGATGTTGTTGCTAATTCATTTGACCTTAAACTTGCTATTATCCAAATCGTACAAAATAATCTGTTTGGAGGAACACCTACTGAAGATCCTAACTTACATATTGCTAGTTTTCTTAAAATTTGTGCTACGTTTAAGTATGACGGAGTTTCTAATGATGTTGTTAGGCTTAGACTTTTTAATTTTTCATTAAAGGATAAGGCCAAAGCTTGGTTAAATTCCTTAGCACCTGGATCTATCAGAACTTAGGGAGAACTATCACAAATGTTCTTGGCTAAATATTTTCCACCCTAAAAAAATTGCTAAGCTTAGAAATGAGATTACATTTTTTGTCAATTTGAAGGGGAATCAATATATGAAGCTTGGGAAAGATTTAAAGATCTTCTTAGAAATTGTCCACACCATGTTGTACTAGATTGGTTAATAATTAAAAAATTTTATAATGGATTAGTAGTATCACTTAGATCTATTATAGATGTTGCTTCAGGTGGATCACTAATGTCAAAACCTTTTGATGAAGCATATTCTTTAATTGAAGAAATTGCTACTAACAGTTTTTAATGGCCATATGAAAGGGTAAATCCTTAGAGAGTTGCTAGAATTCATGATTCTTATGCAATGTTTATTTTAGCATCTCAAATTCCTGCTATGTCAAAAAAGATTGATCAAATTGGAGTGAACTATTCTCAAACACCCCCAGTATTAGAGGAAAACTCACTAGGATAGATAATTGATACTCAATCATCTTATGATACTTTAAAAGCTATAAATAATTGAAATAACAATTCCTATTCTAATTATTATAACCTTAGATGGAAAAATCACCCTAATTTTAGTTGGAATAGTTATAAAAATTCGGTGAATCCCTCTGAAAATTTGAACAACCAAGGAAATCCTAATTTCCGACCTTATTATCCTCCGAGGTTTAACTCTAAACCTAACCCACAAATTAAGGAAAAGAAGTTGACATTGGAAGAAGTAATGTTGAACATGTGAAATCAAATACAAAATCAAGGGGCTGCTATTAGAAATATTAAAAATCAATTAGGACATATTGCTACTGCACTCAGTAACAGACCTTCTGGAATTCTTCCAAGTACTATGGAAGTTAATCCAAAAGATCAAAATAGGGAGAAAATTAAATCTATTCAATTACGAAGTGGAAAATAAGTTGAAACAAGGATCCAAAGAGAAACTTAAGTTGATGAAGAGAAGGAAGAAATAGAAAGTGACCTAAATAAAAATGAACAAACACAAGGTCCTTTAGAAAAACCATTACCTCCGTTTCCTCAAAGGCTAAAGCAGAAGAATAAAGATAAACAATTTACAAAAGTTTTAGAAATACTCAAGAAGTTAACGATAAACATTCCTTTTGCTGAAAGTTTGGAGCATATGCTAATTTAGGAGAAATTTATGAAGGATTTACTGCAAAAGAAAAGGAAGCTTACAGATCATGAGACTGTTGCACTCAATGAAGAGTGTAGTGTTATTATTCAGAAAAAACATCCTGAAATATTAAAAGATCTTGGTAGTTTTACTATACCTTGTGCTAGTGGTGAAAAGTTTTTTTGGAAAAGCTTTATGTGATTTAGAAGCGAGTGTCAATCTTACGCCTCAATCGATATTTAAACGTTTAGATTTCAGAGAGATTTCCCCTACTACTGTAAATCTTCAGTTAGCTGGTCGATTAATAACTCATCCAAAAGCAGTTATAGAAGATATATTAGTAAAAGTGGATAAACTTATTTTCCCTGTAAACTTTATAGTATTGGATATGGAGGAAGATAAAGAGATTCCTATTATTTAAGGGAGATAATTTCTTCCAACAGGGAGAGCTATGATAGATGTGCAAAAATGTGAATTAATAATGAGAGTTAAAGATCAACAAGTAAAATTTAATATTGCAAAAGCTATGAAATATCCTGTAATAGAAACAAACAATAAATGTTTCAAGATGGAAGTAATTGATTATGTGAGTAATGAGCAATTTAAGGATGAGTTTGAAGAAAAATTAAAGTAAGGAGAATTTTTGAAAATAAGGACTAGATGATAAAAAAATATCTAGATTACATTCATGAAAAATTTAAAACGTTAGATTTGATAAAAAATGATAATAAAAATTTTAATTTTTCAAGTATTAAACCATCTGAACTTGATTTGATGATATTACCTGCCCATTTAAAATAATTATTTTTAGGAGGGTCATCTACATTGTCTATTATTGTATCTTTTGAGTTAATGGAAATTTAAGAACAAAAATTAATAGAAATGTTAAAAATATATATAAAGGCCTTTGGATGGACTTTAACAGATATTAAATGAATTAGTCCTTCTATTTGTATGCACACAATTATAATAGATGAAAAATATGAATCTAAACCTGATCCTTAGAGGAGATTAAACCCAATAATGAAAGAACTTAATAAAAAAGAATTTTTTAAATGGTTAGATGCAGGAATTATATATCATATTTCAGACAGTGCTTAGGCAAGTTCAATTCACTGCGATCCAAAGAAATGAGGAGTGACCGTTGAAGAAAATAAGAAAAATTAATTAATTCCAATAAGACAAGTTACAGGATGGAGAATTTGTATTGACTATAGAAAATTAAATATGGCCACCAGAAAAGATCACTTTCCTTTACCCTTTCTAGACCAAATCTTGGATAGATTGGCTGGAAATAAATATTTTTGCTTTTTACATGGATATGCCGGGTATCCCCAAATTCCAATTGCTCTAGAGGATCAACAGAAAATAATGTTTACAAGATCATATGGAACATTTGCTTTTCGTAGAATGCCTTTTGGACTATGTAATGCACCTGTAATATTTGAAAGATGTATGATGTCAATTTTTAGCAATTTTATTGAACATGAAATGAAAGTGTTTATGGATGATTTATTTGTATTCGAAACTTCATTTGAATTACATTTAAATAGTTTATAAGAAGTTTTGGAATCATATGAAATAATCAACCTAGTATTAAATTGGGAAAAAAAGGTCAATTTATGGTTGCAGGAGGTATTGTACTTGGGCATAAAATTTCTAAAAATGACATGTAAGTAGATCATGCAAAAATTCAAGTTATTGAAAAATTACCACCTCCTACTAATGTTAGAGGGATAAGATGCTTTCTAGGACATGCTGGTATCTACAGGCGCTATAAAAAAAAACTTTTCAAAAATAACTAAGCCATTATGCCAACTTTTAGAAAAAGATACGAAATTTCATTTGAACGAGGAAGCATAAAAGCATCTAAATTATTGAATGAAAAATTAGTCACTGCACTTATAATAGTTCCACCTGATTGGGAAAAACCATTTGAAATAATGTACAATGTTAGTGATTATGTTATTGTGGTCGTTTTAGGGCACATACACAACAAAATTTTTAAAGTAATATATTTTGCTAATAAAACTCTAAATGATGCTCAAATTAACTACACTATTGCTGAAAGAGAGTTATTAGCTATTGTTTATGGTTTTGATAAATTTAGACCTTACTTAATTGAAACTAAATGTATAGTGTATACAAATCATTCTACTATTAAATACTTGATGCAAAAGATGGATGCTAAACCAAGATTAATTATAAGGTTACTTCTATTGTAAGAGTTTAATTTTACTATAGTTGATTGAAAGAGAAATGATAATCAAATAGTTGATGATTTAACTGGACTTGAAAGAGTTATATTAACTGATTTTGCAAATGAAATTTTAGAAAATTTCCCTGATGAATAATTATATAGTATTGATGGAATGAATATACCTTAGTATATTGATATAGTAAATTTTATTGTAAGTGATATATTTCTACCTGATATTAAAAATCAACAATTATAGAAATTCATTTATGATTCAAAATTCTATTTTTGGGATGACCCATATTTATTGTGTGGCTTATGAGGAAAATCAACAGATAATTGAAAGATGACATGATTCTGAATTTGGAGGACCTTTTGGAACAAATAGAATTGCATATAAGATTTTGCAAGTTGGATTTTATTGGCCTACTCTTTTTAAAGATGTTAACGAATATATGGAAACATTTGATTGATGCCAATGAGCAGGAAATATTTCTAGAAGAAATGAAATGCCTCTAAATTACACATTAGAAGTTGAAATTTTTGATGTGTGGGGTTTATATTTTATGGGACTATTTATGTCTTCATTTAGAAATATATATATATATATATTACTTGCTATTGATTATATGTCCAAATGGATTGAAGCTATTGTTGTACTTAGATATGAAGCTCGAAGTGTTTCTAAATTTTCTATTAAAAATTTTCTTACAAGATATGGAATGCCGAGAGTAATTATTACTCATGGAGGATCTCATTTTAGCACTAAGAGAATTAAAAAAATTAAATAATAAATATGATATTATGCATAAATTCTCTACTGTTTATCATCCTCAGACTAGTGGTCTAATAGAGATATCAAATCGTGAAATTAAATGAATATTAGAAAAAACTGTAAATCTTTATAAATTGGATTGGTTGCTAGATTAGATGTTGCATTATGGGCATACATAACTACTTATAAGACTCCTATAGGAATGTCCCCATACAGACTTATTTTTGGAAAAACATGTCACTTACCAGTAGAATTGGAGCATAAAGTATTTTGGGCTATTAAGGAATTTAAATTCAATCTAAAAGATGCAAGTGAGAAAAGATTATTGCAACTCAATGAACTTGAGGAGATCAGAAATGAAACATATGATAATGCAAACATCTATAAAGAGAAAATGAAAATATGGCTTGATGAAAATATTATTAAAAAGAAGTTTGAACCTAGACAAGAAGTTTTATTATATAATACAAGATTGAGATTATTTTCAGGAAAACTGAAATCTAGATGGTTAGGACCATTTAAAGTAATTAAAGTCTATCATTATAGAAATGTTGTTATCAAAGATCCTAACACTGGAAAGCTATTTAAAGTTAATGGAAATCGATTGAAACATTTTTATAAAGGGCACATACCACAATTTAAAGAAGTTTTAATGTTAAGTCAACCCAACTAAGCAAATGGTACGTCCGGCTGACGATGTTAAGCCAAATGCTTCATGAATTAAAATAAATAGTGTTTTATATATGCGTTACTATTTTATTTGATAAGTGTTTTATTTATTAAGACATAATAATCAAACACAATTTTATATATCATAAATTAAAATAAATAGTGGTTTTGGAAGAAAATTTGGAATCAAATAAAAGAAATGAAAAGTCGCGATTTTGTCCATTGGCGCTAACGACACCGACTAAACTGACCATGGCACCGACAACACCATCAGGAGCGCCGACGATGTCGATAGCAGTTTGATTGTTCAGGATGAATTTGGCAGACTTGGGCTGGATTTCGCTCCGTAATAACCATCTGGTGTTGTTTTTAAAGTCCAAAAAACTGCCTTGGATGACTAAAAACTCCCTATTTTTGAATTTCATGGCTTCCAATTCCAAAAATACTTCCAAGTATGGAGTTTTTAATTGAAGAAAGTTTATCAGTTTTGATGCGCAAAGATTATACGACAAAGCTATTACAAAGAAGAGACTGATCAAGGAGAGTGGCTTTGTCAGTCATGGATTGATTAATCGAAGTTCTCTGATTGATAAAATCATTGTACAAAGACTATTGTAATTTTTGTGCTACACTACCGCTATAGTTGTTGTACTGGTGGTGAAGAAATTCTATGCCAACTTATATGGAATTACCTAAGGAGTAGTCATGATACAAGGTAATGTTGTACCATTTACTCCGGCACGAATTAATGAGTTGTATATGACAGAAAACACTAAAATCTGTCATTATACAAATTTTATCCCTACTAGAGATTTGATTCAAGATGACTATAATTTTCTAACAAATGAAAGTGTTACTTAGGAAATGTGAGATGAAGGATGTGTTAGCTTCTCTGCTTCATCACTTAATTCAATATCGAAGCAGTGGAGTTTCTTCATTTCTGCAAAATTACTCCCAACTACGAAGATTAGTAGAGTTACCAAAGAAAGTAATATTTTAAATTATTGCATTGAAATAGAAAAACCCATTGATGTATGATCTATAATTTTTAAATATGTACCAGAGGAGCAACACCCTTTCCATCTTGTGCACAAAATCATCGTTGGCAACCCCTTCGGAGCATGACCATCTAGCCACTGCATACTCCTTCAAGAAGTGCTAACCACGATGTGGTTCACCTCTCTCTTACAGTTAGCAACCTGGGTCATCGGTGACCTCACCACCTTGTTTGGTCGGCTCTCTTGTTCATGTGATTGTGTGCTTCCCTCTTGTGATAGGTTCATCCACCGCCTTCCCTTGTGGCCAACGATCTCATCATTCTCTTTTTCCATTCAGTTAGATGCCTTGTCAGAGCTCTGACCACTTGTGGGGAAGTGATCGTATTGTAGCATATAAGCCCCAAAATCGCAAACATACATGTCAGTCATATTTTTGTAGATATGCAAATTTTTTACTGATTACTTGTATACCTCCTACTCTCACTCTCTTTCTCCATACGCTTTGTGATGTATGTCGACCCTAACCATCCCAACAAGCGAGCGAACTTGAAGCATAGGAAAAGAGAACGAGACCACAAAAATCATGATGGTGAATTCTCTAAACCCCTGTATATTTTTTTCTAGCGAGCGTTTTAAGTTATGAGCTAGATATTTAGGCTTAGCATTGCGTTAGAGGAAGGCCATATGTTAAGATTTTTTTTTATCGTGATCCCTTATGATCCATAAGCTTTTCCATTTAGCCCTAGCTCTGAAACCATATGATATACGAGGTTGTACTAATCTTGCATTTATCTTAGAGGCTTCATTTGAATGGACATATGAAGTTGACAGACCAAGAGAATAAAGACATTCTTTTTTTTCTTTGTTCCCTTGATTATGTAGAGTTGCCCATGTGAGAAACCCCTTACTTTATGCCCGAGAAATGAAGGTGGGCATCTTGTTGCCTCATGTAAGAATGTGTTGTTACACCTCTAGATTCATTTGACCCTAGAACCTGTGAGAGGTTGCTATTAAGGGTTTGATTCACCTCCAATGCAGTTGGGCTTAGTTCAAGCATGTTGGCATCTGGTTCATTTCTTTCTACTTAATGTGTGAAAATCATTTTGGCTTCATGCCTATTTGATTAATCTCATTTCATGTAAAAATTATATTTTTGAATTGATTGTGCTTTTAGCATTTCACATGTATGAAGCGTTGTTCTGAGCACATGTACTTGCACCTTTGAAGTCACCCTCGGGCATATGTCCCTGTAAATACAAGGATTGATACTTGTACTTTCATATGAGGATAGCTAACATATATGTTCTACCTGGTGTGTCATTCTTCTTAAAGAGATTTACACTACCTCACTCTCTATTGTATCACATATAGACTTTGTAGGCATACCACCTTGTGTCACATAGCACAAGTCATGTTATTTAGTGCCTAGAACCATCTAGTACATATTGTGTGTGTTCACCTAGCATTCATGATATTTTTTTGAGCATATTGTGTTTGCATTACTTGTGTATGTTGCTTGAATGGGCATGTTCACTTATTAGAATAAGTGTAATTTCTTCTAGAGGTGCCCTATACCTGGAACAACCAAATCTTCATTGAATATTGAATCATCTGCTTTATGTGCACATCATTTGATTGTCGTATCATATTTGTATTTCAATTACAGTTTAGTATGCTACAAATGTTCACTCGCATTTTGTTCAAGTCACTATGACATGCTAAAGTATCTTTGGTATTTAATGTGAGTGTTCGTTTCCTCTAGGACATGCATATTGCACCGTATGACATGGTATGACACACATGTTGGCGTGAGTACTTAGCTCGAGCATCCGTAGTGTTCTAGTCCACCTCTTCATTTTTGCTTGTTTATTTGCCTAGCTTTTCTTGATGTAAAGCCTACCATTAAAGAAAAGTGAATCGTTGTTGGTTATAATAATTAAACGAGCATTGCTCGGAAGGATATCTCAATTAGCAATCTGGGTTCTTGTATTACAATTAACACGTGTATGATTGTGTAACCAATCCAAGAGCTCTAAAGCACTTAATTTTGCATGTCACGGATGTTGGCACTATTTTTGGTTGGAGGAGTTGCCCGTAAGAAGCTATCGGTCACCGGAATTGAAATCTCATCGCTTGCATCGGAAGGATGTTTTAATTTACATATATATGCATATTTAGTTTTAGAAAAATATTAAATCAAACTGACGCCAAATTTTTATAGCTTAAATGAAAGAGCACAGTACCTCAAATCCTGTATCTATCCCAAATGACAAACACAAGACTTAAGGATGAGGCTCGATCAAATAAACTAAGGAATATATGACATCTGTTTGGTCTGCAAAACCTTTATATTTGTCGACAAGTTCCTCTATTTAATATAAAGGTTTAAATAAGGTTTATATAAAGCTGGGTTCAGAAATGCTTCCTATAAGGGCAAGCCCCTATAGTTAATTACATCTTAAATAACCAAAGTCACCTAAGAAGACTCTCGATAAAAATTAAGAAACATTATCTTCAAGGATTTCAAAAGAATAGGACTTTTCAATGAGATCAGACGTAGAGGGGTGAAAGGGGATTGATTCAAAATTTGAACATTTTATTGTTGAATCCAAAGGCGGAAGAACTAGGAGATGTCATGGATCCAGAGGAGAACCTTGGTGACTTCCCAAGCTATCCTAATGTTTGGCTTCAGTTTTGAGGAGAAATATTTAGGTGTTTCATCCTGCCAATTTTATTAGTTAGGGCTTACATTCGTGTTAAACTATCAGACAAATAGCCTGGAAGATGTGAGGATTTAGGTCGTGACAAACGATAACCTCAGAATCTTAAGACGAGTTAGGCCTTATATTGTACAACAGGGCTATAGAAAGGCCTAAAGATAAGGTGAGGATTTACGTTGCATAACCAAGCAACCTCAATATCCTATGACTTTATTGTTTAGGTCTGAGAAAGGAATATTAGTTTAGCTGGGGAAGTCAGGTTTTGATGTTGAAGATGACTGTGTTATCTACCATGCTAGCTACAAGCTCCTTGCTGCAATGAGTTTGATTTTTCTAGTGTGTCAAGTTATAATGTCAAATCAGGTGGCCCTATGGTTGAAGTTCTTTAAATTTATTGAGGTATATTAAAGTTGATTAGAGCGACACCATTTAGGATCCTATGGTTTCATCGTTCCGACACCACTATTTTCTATTAGATTCACTTAGTCCAAATGAACTTACTAAACTCAACTTAATGAGTTCCATAATTTCATTTAAACCGTGGGAAGCCTTGTTAGCAACCGTAGGTTACTTCCTCCAAGGGATTCTCGATCCTCTAATAGAGACATCTTAATTTAGTTGTAATTATAGTTTTGTGTGATGTTTGTGATTAAATTTTGATTTTTTTTTATATCTTAAATGTTGTGGCGGTGAATTTTATCTTCGTTGATTTTAGTTTTGGTTTTGGTTTTCCATGCAAATTTGTATAAGCACAAAAATATAGAATAAAAGTATAAGAAAGACAACGCCTATTTCTTTAATTCTAAACTCAAATTCACTTTCATATGACCAATCTAAACCAAATCCAAGCCTAATTGGCTCATGCTTTGAGCTCAATTTTAATCCAAATCAAAAACCCCAATTTTAGCCATATGACTTAATCTCACCTAATTGAACCTCATAGCCTAATCAATTTGCCCTAATTTGAATCCTAAACTCTTCATAAAACTCTTAAACATCAAATTTAACCTTCAATTGGCCTTGTTTAAACCTCTATTTCACTTAATTTTAACCCAAGTTTAAAATCCCCAAAGTTGCCTCAATTTGCCCTAAGTGATGATGTTGGAGATATTTCAAGTTAGGTCAAAAAATGGGTAAAATCCCATAATTTGGGGATCCATTGGTCCATAGCTTGTGATGGTGATCTTAGGAGGGTTTAGCCTGGTCTTTAGGAAGGTTTTTGTGGCTGTGAAATCATTACTTTGGTGGCTTAGACATGGTTAAGTCAATTTTTTGTGAAAGGATCCAAGTGAGTGCAAATGACCAAAGCTTGAGTTTGGGCAAGGCTAGCCATTTAAATTGGCCTAAATAATTATTGAATTTGGTGTAGATAATCATAAGGAACAACTTTGGTGAAGGATGGAAGTAGTTTTGAACTCAATTGAAGGGTCAATTTGAGGGAATTTTGAACTTTAATCAATTTAGTCATGTTGGGCTAGGCTTGGGTCTAGCTTGGGTTAGCCTTGGGCTAAGTCCAAAATGATTGTTATAAATGGTCAATAGGGACATCATGAAGAGTTTCCAACATGAATTGGATGCCAATTTGGAGGTTAAGGCAATCAATTGGGTGAAATTTGGGGACTTAGCCAATTTGGGGCTAAATTTGAGAATTTTGGATTTAGGCCAAAATCAAATGTATATGAGGCTTCACCAAGGTCAATTGATGGTTGATTTTGATGTATAGAAATGTCATAAAGATTTTAAAACATTAATTGAGGCCAATTGACTAGGCTATGGGTTGAATTTGGTGAGATTAAGTCATGGTCAAAATTGGGGCTTTGACCCAAATCAAAATTGAGCTCAAATCATGGACCAATTGAGCTTGGATTTGGTTTATTTTGGTCATATCAAAAGTGAATTTGAGTTTAGTATTGGAATTGTGGTCAATTGAGATCAAATTGATGGACATTTGAGTTGGCTTTGGGAAATTTGGGTCTTTAATGGGCAATTTGGGATGTTGGTTAAAGGTGGTCAATTTGGCCAAATTGGATCATGTGGTAGTTGAAAGAAATGAAAATTGGAATATTTAAGGTTTATTGGGATTTTCTACAAATTTTTGGAATTTTGAGCTATGAAGGGGTATTTTGGTAATTAGGGGGTGTTTTAGGGGTAAAAGGCCAAGATGGGTATTTCGGTAGAGTTGAGGTACCAACCATCACCAACAAGCCATGGACCAATGGAAATCCCATTTTGGGTCCTCTACATAGTGGTCTTAGCCAAACCACAGCCCAAGGGCTAGTAGGTTTAGGGGACCATCTACATGAGTATCCCAAAAGATTAAGGGATCTAGCCTAGAAATTTGAATTCAGGGTTGTGAGTGATTGTGGGTGCAGATAAATGCAGTGAGTGCCTTAGCTTCGGACCAACACCCAAGGTCAACCCTAAGGTTTAGCAATCCTAAGGGTGACTTATCTTGAGTTTCCCCCATAGTGACCCCACCTATTAAGTACTTAAAAGTTGAGACCAACATGTGGAACTTCAGGTTGAGTAAAGAAGAGGGTAGAATTTCTAATGGTGAGGGTTCCATGTCTAGTTTTCTAGGAATAGTCAACAGGAAAAGTCCTATGGCTAGACCCTAGGCTATTAAAGAGGAGAAACTAAACCTCAACCAAAATTGAGGTCAACATGATATAACACATTAAACCCTAAAAATCATTTGAGTTGTGTTTAATGAGTTATGAGGTGAAGTGCCCCAAGGGCAAAGTGGTAATTTTAAGACTTTGGTGCCTTAGGGTCTGTTTGGGGCAGCTGCAGCTTATCCAGCTTCTGCTGATAAGCAGCTTATACTGATACTCTGCTGATGAGCAGCTGATCTGGATAAGTTGTCTGGTTGTTTGGTTGGTGCTTACGGAAAACTACTGATTCTGAAAAATTGACCATTATACATCTGTTCTGAATAAGTAATTTAGTTGTTTGGTTAGTGCGTTTTGTAAACAGCTTATTTGGAAATTCTTTTTTAATTAAATGAATAATCTGTGCAGCATAATTTGTTCTTTTCTCAACAAAATTAAAGATCACTGTTCAGACAAGAAAACACCAAAAAGTTGATTTATATTTATATAACTAAAACATATTCGATCACATCAAACGAATATGTTACACATACAAAAGTCAAACGCACCTGCATATACTACTACAAAGTATAATAAGAGCCTATAAAAAAGAAAAAATAACATCTTAAAATGATAAGTAAAAATATAATAATGTTAACTTTATGATGTAGCAGCATATCACGACCCATGCCACCTGCATCTGACACTCCAGAACCCTGAGCAAACTTGTTCGACTGCGATATCGTAGAACCGGAAGAACTCGAATCACATGTGGCATTCTCCTGTTGTGGTACTACTGAACTCCTAGCAGTTGTGTCCAATTGGGAGCACATAGAAATAGTTCCAGTGTCGGCCCACCTGAAGAATTTGAAGTCGTCCGGTCCTTGTCCCCACTGCGGGCGCCTGTAGAATTGTCGCCCATAACTATGTCTCTGTCGTGATGTGAAAAGCAATGACGGTAGCCCACATCAGCACATCATTTGCCCTGACTTCCTTGAATATCTCGAGTTTATCGTCCAGTAATTATTTAAAAAATGTTGATCAGTCAAAAACTAGAGAGAATAAAAAAAAACTTAACATAGCAAATTATGGAAGCAATTGTTGCAATAAAGTTCTTTAGCCATCCATGGTGCTCCATTGTTATATGAATAAAAGTAATAAACATTAAAAGAAAAGGGGCAAGGTTTGATCTCCTGTAAAGTAATATTGTAATCAAACATGTATCCCGAACAACTATATTGAAACGAAATTGGGGAATGCCCTGAAATGTAAATTTGAAATGTATTATTTTTTTTTCAAGTATGTTGAAGCATTAAATTAGATAAATGATTTAAAGTTATTTTTGAAATCTTGATAAAGTATGTTGAAGTATGTTGAAGCATTAAATTAGATAAATTAGATAATTTATTAATGAAATAAAATGTATATATGAAATACTTTATTCTTTATGTTAGGTAGGTGTGAGAAGAAAGCAAGTTTATTTTTTAATAGCATTATATTCATTTGATTTCACAAACACTACTCTTATTAATACCACTCTTATCAACTTCATAAAAGTAACAGAATATCACTTTAAGTTCATATAACTTTTACAATATAAACCTTATGTTAATCAGATGCTAGTGCTATGTTCATCCAATCCTTATGGTTTTATCTATAAGTTCATATAACTTTAGACAGTATAAACTTAACGATGTATTTGTGCTTTCATCTTTTTCATTGAAAACTAGAACATATATGACTTGGAGTATTAAATTCTATATTAATTTTGCTGGCTACTGATATCTGCATTTAATTATGTAAATTGTATGTTCTGACAGAGTTTGCTACAGATCACACTCGAGAAAATCTATCTTTGTAGCTGAAATCATGGAGCATCTAAAGTAAGCAGTATTGGTGCCCATGAGATCACATCAAAGCTTGGAACAACTAAAGCAAGTGATATTGGTGCCCATGATACAAACTGCATCTGACACTGTTTGCTACAAAAAATTCCATACTATTAAGAAGCTTCATCACAAATTTTTATGCAATTCTTTGAATGTAATATATGTAAATCTTTGAGTGACATGTATGTAAATCTTTGAGTGATATGTATGTAAATATTTGGTTGTTATAAATGTAAGATTTGCTAACATTGGACATAATGATATGTATGTAAATCTTGACATGTATGTAAATCTTTGAGTGATATCTATGCAAATCTTTGAGTGATATTTATGTTACCAGATTGCTTAAATATTTTTGCATCTTTTCTAAGGTTGTTTAATCTATGCATGACTCTATAGATTCACCAGATTGCAAATCTTTTGAAAGTCTTATGACATCTTTTAAAAGCAGCTATATAGGTTTCCCTCAATGCTACTGGTATCAGACTTTGTGCAAAATGTGTGCAAATTGCACTCTGATTATGGCTGAAACATATTATTGATAGGAGTTGGGGCCTAGCAATGGAACAACATACCACTTAATTAGGTGGTATGTAGGTAAATGTAAGATTTGACAAATACATGGTAATTAGGTGGTATGTAGGTAAATGTAAGATTTGACAATTCCATACTATATGATATGAAGTTTTGGGCGGTATAAATGTAAATTATATAGTTTAGGTGTTAGATATGTAAATACATGGTAATTATGTGGTATGTAGGTAAAATTGTGAATGTCCCAGTGCTGTTTAAGGTATGGAGATGTTATGATGGACTATGCTAAGAGATGGTATTTCTAAATGTTGAAGTTTACTCACCATATGTTGACCAGAGTTGACTCCTATTATGGATTTCCATCTTTCCGGTAATGTAGAACCTTAACTTTCACCCGTGTTGTTTTTAAATCCTTCACGTAATCAGGATGAATGATCATGTAGAGGTTACAGATAAGTTTTAAGGGCATTTACATACATACCACTTAATTCTTAATGATTTGGTATGTGAACTAACAAAGCATGTGAACTAACAAGATTCTCAAATAGGTAGAAAATAAATCACATCGATTTTGTTTCTTAAAGAAGTCCCATATTTTTTACTCTTGACATCGACAAAGACAACAGTTGCGCACACCTTATGGTATGGTGCTTCATATGACTGCTCAACCCATCAGATAGCAGCCCTAAAGAACATCAAAAAGTTGGAAAATAACCCATGATGGCATCAATTTTGTTTCATCAACAAGTCCCATCTTTTTTATTCTTGACATCGACAAAGATAGTAGTTGCACCCGCCTTCCAAGCTTCTTAGGGCCAATGCGATAGAATATCAAAGAAGCAATAAAATCTGAAAACTGCCAGCAAAAGCAATCCAACGCTCCAATTGTGTGGGGGAAGGTCCCATTTCATGATGAATTGCTATGACACAGGTAAAGGTTGTTGCAGTTGCAAGTAGGATTTAAAAAAGAAAATTTTGACATTATATGCCCCAAAATTCACAAGTAGGAATTAATGCTACGAGACATTGCTATTGATATACCACCAAAATGTGATTTGAAAGATTTGAATGGAATAAATGTAAAAAACAACGTTTAGATGCTATGTACCTAAATACATAGAAACTTGGCAGTATATATATGTAAATGCCCCTTTATTTATTTGGGCTATTATCTGCCATAATAATTTTTGAACAAAAATGCCACTAAATTAGAAACAACATCAAGATGAACAATTCTTTTGGCCATTAAAAAATCACTTTTGAAATCTCTAATTTGATTTGAAAAAGGAAACATACCTTTTTATGCATAGGAAAAATAGCATATATGTAAAAATTGAAGTTTAGATGTTATGTAAAAACATGTTCAAGCCAGATTCATCTTTTTTCTATAAAATAAAACATTCGACCAGTGGCTCATAAAAGTGGTGGTTACCCTTAAAGCCATAAGCCGTCCAAGCTACTCTCTTGCCATTACATATAAAAGTGGGCAGATCTCTAAGGACCCGCAAAATGGCATCAATTTTATTTAAAAACCAAACAATATTACACGGCATTTAGAAAGCTTGAATTATTAATAAATGAGCTTATGCATTGTTTCACTCATTTATTTATGCACATTAATATGAATACTTGTCTTTCATACAATCTGGATTTGAAAGAATTTTATGTGGCCTAAAAAAGCAGCAAAAGAAGACGATGGAGATGCTTCGTGACAACAAATCTATCATTAATTTGGTAAGGAATATTGTTCATCAGGAAATGAGAAAACAAAGTGAAATTCAATATAATTTGATTAGTGAGATCAAGCTCGATGAGTTGTGAAGCAAAAATCATGTAACGTAGAAGAGCAAGTTGCAAAAGATTTCACAAATATTTTACATAATTAAAAAAAAAAGTTTAAAAAATTTTGTTCTAAGTAGCCTTTCAGCAGCTCACTTGAATTATGCTGAGATTTTGAAATAATTCAAACTAATATTGGGGAATAACCCCTCACATGGGGATAGAATTTCCAATATGCCAACATAATCAGAACAGATCCTACCAACATCATAGTAACTGCAGAATGTCTTTAGTTGCTAGTATCATATTCCTAAACAATTAACATATCTCGTAGTAACTGCAGAAACACACAAACTAACAAAACAAATCCGTTAAAAACCCTTGCAGAATTTAAAGCTCATGACAGGTAAGCTATACCAACAATAAGCCTTCAAAAAAAGACAAAATGTATTTTATGCCTTTGCTGATATCATGACCGGCTGATATCATCTACTATTTGTTCTCGTAAAGTCGTCATCTTTGATGCACCTTCACCCTCTCGAGTGCATGCATCTTCTGAACCAAACTCTCATGTATTGAACGTCCCACTTAATATTTAAATGCTTCAGGTGGGATTTGCACTGAATCATCTTCTAAAATGACAAACTCTGTATCCAATCTGGAAGAGTGGCGTCGAATGAAATTGTGTAGCATCATTGTGCCAATAACTATTTGTACTTGCTTTGGAAAAGGGTAAGATGACATATCCCGTAATATGACCCACTTCTTCTTCCACACTCTTAATGCTCTTTCAATTACGCCACGCAATGAAGAGTGTCTTTTGTTAAAAACCTCTTTTTTGCCTTGTGCGACACTACTAGATCTTTCAAAATCAGGAGTGTGGTATTTCGTATCTGGATAAGGCTTTAGATATCCCCTTTGTAATGGATATTCAACATCAAACAAATAGTATTTACCTAGAGGTGGGTACGAAAATCCATGTCTCAAGTTTCTGGTAGCGAACTTGAAAACACGACTATCGTGAGTGCTTCCTTCTCATCCAGGCATGACAAAAGTAAATCACATATTGAAATCACATACGACCATAACATTTTGTGTTGGGGCGCCGCATCGGCCGATGTATGCAATTTTTTCTTCACTAAATAGTCGTGCATCAACGTGTGTCCCATCAATAGCTCCAATATAATTCTGGAGTTACAACTAAAGTTTTTTTTAAACTGTAATGTAATAAAAGTAGGATGATAAATGTAATGGTAAAGGCAGACCTTAAAAAATGGCATGCATCGAGGGTCATTTGCAATTTGTGAAGGAATTGAATAGAATGTTGGATCCTCAGGCTTCACTACATTCTGGGCCAAACTCACAAGAGAGTTCAAACCGACTGAGAAATATCGGCTGATGGTTTCAGATGAATGTTGAAAACTCTCCATAGCCCCACTTATTGATTCATTTTAAGATAAGATGTATAGAGTTATTGCAAGCACTTCCCTTAGGGTTATTCTTGCAGAGCCGTGTAACCCTTGACAGATCCGGAGTTCATTTAGCAGATCATGAAATATTTCTTGTGTCAAATGGAACATATTAAAGAACCGTGTTGGATGGCCTCGTAATAACTCACCAACCCATTTGTCTCCTACTTGAGTTGAAGTCATACATGAGTTTCAGTCAACGTGTTTAAGATAGTAATAATACAATAAGGTAAGGGTAAATGCGACTGCGCGTATGTGGTGGATTTCTTCACCATCCATACTATAAAATTATTAAAAAGAAAATGAATTAACTTTAGTAATAAGAACAAAAACATGCTATGAAAGATGAATAGAACACATGAACTTTGGGCAAAATAAAAACAATATATAATAAAATTAACCATCATAGAAACAACAACCACATGGAAAGGTGAATTATCTAAAACATTCACGAAGGAGATAAAACAAAGTGCGCATTACATAAGCATAACATAGAACAATACAAATTAAAGTACATAATAATAACTTAAATATTCAGTCATCCATAAAAGATCGCAAGTATTTCACTCGGTATTTCAGTTCCAACTTCATAAAAAACTGCTGATGGTTGGATCTCGTAACACTTTCACGTATTGAATGTAGTCATCATCATCTGCCTTAACATCAGAATATGTATTAAGGACCTGAAGACACTCATCAATTGAGCTGTCCTGCGATGAAGAAGACCGAGTTTTGCATGTTTCAATAAGTGCATTAGTAGTACCTTTAATGAAAGCAACCCCTTTGTTCTTCTTTTCTACTCTGGGACACTTAGGCACACTCGTGGATTGAACATCTGTGTGAACATGGCTGGAATGGTCTTCTGAATCACCTATCTGCATGATATCCATCTCTTGGGCTGAACTACCAAAACCTATATCATTTGGGGTGAACGCCTGAGTTCTTGTAGCGACAACCCGAGTGAACATTCCATCTAGTTTTTCCTCCATTACTGGATCAATGCCAACGAATTTAAATTTTTTTGCTGACGGCACTGCCTGATATAGATAACAAATGTGCATTAATAAAACAGTGTCAACTCAATGTGAAATTAGATTAAACATAAAATAAAAAGAGTTATTTATGCACCTATAATTTCTGCTAGTGCATCTATTGTGCGCTTAACTGGATCCCAACCCATTCCCATTGATCCCCTTTTCAGTTCATTCTTCAATTTCCAATCCTTCTTTAACTGGTCTCATTTGTTCTTCATTTTCATGCGATCATAATCTCTTCCAGTCATTTCTTTGAATTTAACCAAGATATTTCGCCACCCTTAATTATTAAAAAATGTAGTGGGTCTATTTCCCACCTCAATCTCCCTCACACATAAATCACAAAATATAATAGTTACTTCTCTATCCCACATGGCTAATGTTCCAGCCTCTTTAGCTTTACTCATTGAGTTCTGTCAGATTAACAGATAAGCACAAAATGTTTCTTTTTATGGCAAAGAAATCACAAAATAAAAGAACAATTTCTATATCTACCCTATAAAAATTTTTAAATAAAAAATTAGACAACAAAAGATCATAGAAGAGAAAAAAAGACTTAAAAACTCATTTCATCAAGAGGACAACAAAACTTTAATATTCTCCAACGATCAACCAAATACTTATCCAATATGTTATAAACAGTTAGATATGTATGTATGTAAATGTCAAAAGCCAACAATGAAGTTTCAGTGTTAAAGATGTAAATACATAGAAATTGAGTAGTATGTATCTAAATCCTCCAAATAACACAAATCATACCAATCTAACCAACAACTAAGCAGTTATTTCTCATAGCTACTCTAGTACATATCACTTACAATAGAAGATCTTTCAAATTATTCTATTGATTTGTTTTTTGGCTCACTTGTTGTCCAAAAATAGCTGCATATAGGTAGACATAATGGTTCCGAAAATAATAATTTTGATTTCATTCATTTGTCCCTAACCAAGCATTATTTTTTGCAACCACAAAACAAAGAAAAAACATCATCAATCACATTTTTATCTTCAAATGAACACATGTACAGGAAAAAAATATAGAACTAACAGGATTTCATGAACAAATCCACCAGAAAAAACAAAGAAAAATAGATGTAACATGATTTCATGAACGGATCCACCGGGAAAAAAAAGATCTAAATGGATTTGACGAACGATTGCAAATGAAGAAGAAAGATGAGACATGTGAAGGAATAGGTATACCTGTTGAAAGAAATGGTCAAGAAAGAAAAGGGAAATGCAACTTTGATCATGAAATGGGTGAAGAGAAACACAAGAGATCTACCTGTTGAGAGAAAAACAAAAGCTAAAACCAATTTCTTGAACCACGACAAAGGACGATGATGGAAGATGAAACATGCGAAGAAGAAAAAATTATGCCTGTTGAGAGAAATGCTGAAGGAGATGGAGAAGTGAAGATGCTGGAGAAGAGAAGGCAAAACACACCGGATCTTCTCCTAGGATTGCTTAGGGCTCGAGTCTTGCGAAGGAGTAATGGCAGATGCGAGGGAGGGCAGGGTCACGGGAATCGTATGAGAGCAGGGTCACAGGAGTCAATATGTCTCCCTTCCTAGAATAAAAACGCGGACCGCGAGATCAACCCCCGCGGTCCGTGTCTTTTGCAAAATTAAAAACATAGTTTTATATAAGTTGTCAATAAGTGCTAACCAAACAGCAAGGCGACGTTTTCGAAATGCCGCGCACACTTTTAAGCTGCCCCAAACGGACCCTTAATCAAAATTTAGGATTATCAAAGGGAAAATGGGTAATTTTGATCTTAATATACATGTTTGGATGATTGAAATATAATGAGGCTAAAAGATAGAAACCCATTTAACACCGTTGTACAACATCAACTAAAAGCATAATACTCCTAATCTAATGATCAAATGATTCTTAAGTGATAGGCTTAAGCCAGAAAGATGATAATTTATTTTTCTCAAGCCTAAAGTTGAGGATGGTTTGACTATTTGATAAGAATACACATCACTCAAATCAAAACTTTGATAATCACCATTTCACTCATTATGATTATTAAAGGCTTGATATTGACATAGGTTCGATGTCTAAACTCAAGTTAATTGAATTTAGAAAATGATATGATTGGTGATTAACATCTTTAAACACTACAAGCCTGAATTCGGCTTCGAGCATCATAAATCTTAAATAACTCAAACTTGCCTTAGGGGCACTCACTCACATAACCTTTAAAGGAAATATCAATTGATTAATCAAGTATCCTATCCTTGGGATAATTAAATTTGCAAACTTCACTGAGCAATGGGATAACCACACTCTAGCCTCAGATGATTATTGGAACATTATGATAAGATCAAAATGAACTCGGGATATCTCAAGAGACAATTAAAATGATCTAGGGTCACACCTTGAACATTTTGAAATCTATTAGATATTCTGAAGGGCAAATTGAACTTGTCACATTTTTTTTCTAAAATCATCCACTAGGATCTTCCTAGATTCGCACTTTATGACCATGCCTTCCTCCAACACCTCCTCCTTCATTGGATCAATACACGTGCAAATGGATGCAATCCATTCATCAGACCCGTGCGTTCTAAACCGAGAGCCTTCCAAACCAAAACGCTTTGATCTCATTTAATACTCAAGCAAATCACTCACAGCTTTTTGTTATAGCTTCATCTAATCGAGATGAACATATCCATACATTTAGATGCAGGTAAAATAAACATTCTGTTTAAAATTATTGAAACTGAGGGCATCTTTAGAGTTAGTGGATTATACCTTCGCCCAAAAGGTGAGGCCTCGATTGAGGGCATGTGGAAGCTTCCTTGTAGTCCAACGAACCTCCTCGAAGTGTTTATTTAAGCTAGTGTAAGGTATATGTATGATTTTGATTAATAGGTAATGCGGTCTTGGTTTTGATGGAGAACCTCCTCATTTGGTCTGAGGAAGCTCAAGGGTGGTTCAATTTGGGCTTTCGTGGAGTTTTGTGTGATGACAGCAAAGGACCAGGATTTCAAGTTTGCAATTAAGCTCAGGCACTAGGATTGAGTGCTAAAAATGGTAGGATTGAACTCAGGGAATTTTGGAGAAGCTCTTAAAGGATTTTGACAAAGTTTTCTCAATGAATTAGATCTTCTTCACTCCTAGCTGTGGAGGGGGAACTTATAGCTGAGGCTAATGGGGAGGCCTCAAGCTCTGATTGGCTGGTGCAAATAAGCCTATGTGGAGTACTAAGCAGTGCAGTGAACAATCAAGGCTAGCCACATAAAATGGGTTAAAATTTGAGTTCAAAGGTGGGGTGGTCTTCTCGGTTTTGATCTCTTCGGTGACTAGGGTAGCTATCCGGAGATGAGGTAGTGGCTAGCCGGGTCAGGGGAGAATCTCCCTTTGTTTAGTCAAATTTAGGAAGAAATCCACTAATTCAGTATACCCTTGGTCCATGGCACTCTTAGGGTGGGTAAGGTGGATCTAGGCTGGTCCTTAAGGTCTAACTTGTGCCTGTGGAGGTCAAGATTGGGCTAGATCAAATGGTTTAAGGTGAGTTTAGGGCTTGGGTTCAAAACTTGGAGTTTGAATTGAACTTGGGCTTATCCTTAGCTAGAGCTTGGAACTAAGTCAATTTGGTGTATGGTATTGTCACAAGGCATTTGAGAATAAATTGGGTTGAAGATTGAGGTGTTATGAAGTTCAATTTAGAGGAATTTGAAGTTTGGGGAAAATTAGGGGGTTTAAAAGTTTGGGGGGGATCAGACTAAGTATGTTTGGTTAAGGGTTTTAGGTTGTGAGTGAAAGCGAGGGGTTCAAGTGCCTGTGCAAGATTGGTCAAAAGCACACCACCTACGGTTAACCCTAAGGCCAAACAGTCTTATGGGGACTCTTCTTGAGCTCCCCCATATTGGTTGCACCTACTAGAGGTTAGAACCAACATGTGGAACCTTAAGAAAGAAAATAGGCTTTTGGAATTTCTAATGGTGAGGGTTCTCTAACTAGTCTTCTAGGAATAGTCAACAGAAAAATCTTATGTCTAGATCCTAGGCTTCTAAGGAAGGAAAACAAGACTTCAAAAAAAGGTGAGGTCGACACCAATGTAATGCCTCATAACCACTACAAATTGTCTTATTTATCTCTCTACCATAATAGGTTAGACTAAGGCTTAATCTTATTCCCTACTACTTCTAGGCTCATCAAAGTTTACTAAGCCTCGGTGATCAAAGCGTAACATAATAAGAAGACAAACAAAGTTGAGAATGCAATTGAAAAAGTAGTAGTGATTGAGTAGGCATATTGATCCCGATATTTTGTATATGTAATGATTTATAAAGTTGACACCACTACATGAAGAATTTAATCCCCGACAACGGCGCCAAAAACATTATCCCTAAATACTTAATGCTTATGCACAGTATAGCAATAGTTATAATGATATTTTTCACTTATATTTCCTTATTTTGCAACAAAACCGAAAACTTGATTCCGAAGAAAAATAAGAATTTAATTTTTTTAATTTATATATATTTATATTGAGATACTATGCAATTATATGCATCGTTATCAAGTAATATAGAACATTTTGATTAAGACCTGAATATCAAACCAACAGAGAAGATTGTGTAATATGCACTTTTTAGAAAGTTTTTTTTTATTTTTAAAAAGATAATTACTTAAACTTAAAACAACTTTTGTAGGAATTTAAAATTAAAATATTTTTGGTATTTTTGATATTTTAACAAAATCATAACAAGATAACTAAAATTTTTGTAGAAGAAAAGTGTTTAATATGAAAATATCTTTCTTCTTATAATGAATCGGTAAAAAGTATAAGAATTCTATTGTGGAAGATTATAAATTGTGTTGCGCCTAATATGAGCAATAATATTATTTACCCTTACTAGAGATGCTATAAAGAACATTGACTAATTTAAATTTTGAATAGTTCTGAAGACCGGCTAGGCAGAGAGGATACTAGCTCTCACTCTTGAGTTCCCTCGATTTCCTCCACCTAGGGGCTAATATTCTCGTATCAAAAGTAAGAACAATAAACTGAGTTGGGGGCTTTAACCTGTCACTTTAAGTCCTCTAACTCTACACCCATCAATGAATATTTCCCTATTTATTTGCACTCAATCATATGACTTACATTCTCATTCATACAACCTTATGAAATTCTTTCTAATTGTTGACCGAGACAATACCAGCCCGGTTCTTACATGTTCTCACAACAAATTTTAACATTTGGACAGACCAAATCAAGAAGTCAATGAAGTGCATGGATTTAAACCATCACAACTTGTTCCAACATTAAAGATCAATACTCTCCACAAATTCCATCCAAAACTTAATTATTTATCATTTTAAGAAGAAATATAAAGAAAACTACTTGGAATCCAAGGAGAAAACGAAACCACACTTTAGTTTAAAAGAAGAAATCATTGTCAAACCAACAACAAGTCTTGATTAAAACCAAAAGTAGTCTAAAACAAAAAGATAAAAACTTATCTCAAGTCCTCTACCAAATTCTTGAAATTCCTTTGAATCTCTTCTCTTTTACAATCACTCAAAACAAAACCACAAAAAGGTTAAAGTAAAAAAAAGTAGTTCCCGAAAATCTCTCCGAACTAACTACACAGAAAAGAACTATCAAAACTTGTCAATATTTTCAGGACTTTTTTCTAAGTCCTCTCTTCTTTCTTTTATAGTTTTCCAAGAGGTGTCTTGGGAACTCTTCAAAATGAGTCTTGATTCGATGTATTTGTCCAAGAGACACATCCTTTCATGATAATATTCGTCCATGGTGGTTACAACCACCTATTAAGCTAATGGGCGCCTCAAAAATCTCTTCAAAATTCGTGAAAACTGATTTTACTCGTCCAGTAACTGCCACTGGCGCTTAAGCGCGTGGTCTCAGCGCTTAGGTGTGGTATTCTCTGTTTAACCAATGCTTAAGCGCCGGATCTAGCTCTTAAGCGCCAAAACTCTTTTGCACAATTTTTCATATTTTTGCTCCAAATTTGATTCTTTTTCACTTCTTTAAGCATTTTTTCCATTTTTCCTTGTATCTACAAGAAAAACACAATAATACCTTCCATTAAAGTGCAATATCTCAAAAAGATGTATAAAATGTGTCTAAAAATACTATATATTTAGGTATATCGAAATCCCCAAATCTTAAAATATTGTTTGTCCTCAATTGATACTTCAATCTTTAAAAACCAAATATGTATGATATGTATATGAGTTTCTTTAGCAGTTACTAAAATTTAGATTTAGAAATATAGTAGTCCAATTTAGAAAAAATAATTAGTAAATAAAACCAACTTAAAGTTTACATTTTTTTTATGTTAAGAACTATGAAAATATGAGTTTCTATCTAATTCAGAAATATTGTAAGTTCTCTAAATTTAGATTTCAATTCTTTTATTTTCTCAACTTAAAATTTTTTTTAAGAATAATTTTATTTACAATATTATATTTATAAGCCTATGATTTAATCAAGTCTTCTACTTTAAAAAGATCAAATGTAGAACCAATTTTTGATTAGACATTAATCCTCAAGCTTCTCCTCTCTTACATTTCTTTTCTTTTGTTTGTATTTCTTTTTCTTTTTCTTTTCTTTTCTTTTCTTTTTCTTTTTCTTCTTTTTTTTCTTTTTCTTTTTCTTCTTTTTTTTTCTTTTTCTTTTTCAGGCAAGGATTACTATATCTGCATAGGCCTTTAATGATTTTAAATTCCACTTCTTCTTTCCTAAAGTAAAGTGTTGATATAAACTTTTACATATAGATATCATAATAGTTTTGAAAATTATTTTAATAAAAGAAATTTAACTATCAAAAATAAAAGTCTAAATTATCTAAGTTTTTAAAAAATACAATTTTTCTTACTAAAAATAGTCATTTATATTGATCATTTTCTATACTAAAAATTTTTAACTTAAAGTTTTTCGTCATTACTTAAAATTTTAACTAAATTTTCTTACTCATTAATAAAATCAAATTTTACTTCCCTAATATAACTCCATATACATAATTAATTTTATTTTAAAATCAAATTCACTTGTAGAACATTTGAGAACAAATAAAATTTCAGTTTTGAAAATGTTTTTCATCCCTCACAAACTTAAATTTTTAACAAATTAAACAGCTTAGCATCAGATATATATAAGCAGGAATGAAAATTTAAAAATAACATACTAACAGGAATTTTAACATCATAATTATACAAGTATAAAACTAAAGACATTAATAAAATTAATTTTTGATTAAATTTTCTATATTTTTATTTTAGTTTAACATGTTGAGATTCAATGGACTTCTAAACAGTAGGTATAGAAGTAAACAACACACTAACATGATAAAAAAAATACATGGCAACAGTTTCTGAAATTCAAGTTTAAGATCTAAGCTAGCAAGATTTTCTACTTTATAACATATATAAAATTAAGTTAAGTTCTAAACTAACTAAATCACAGTACTAAACACAAAACAACAGCTACTACCCTAAAATTTAAAAATAAAACGAAATACTATCTAACACAACAATCACAACAACAATAGAACATAAAAATTCAAAATACTACATAAATCATAATCCAAAGACAACACACAGATGCAAATGTAGCAAGCTCAGACCACATAGTTCACATCATATTACAATCATAAAATGAATCTCTCAGCTCTACTCTTCATCCTCAGAATCACTGTTGTACCATTTTGTTGCAGGCTCATAATCAGGATATCGAGGATATGGAGGAAATTGCACTCTTGGTTCACCAATATTCAGGCTTTCCAAAAATGAGTGGAATTTCTCTTCATAATCACTTTTCATTCTATTATAACTATTAGTATGATCTGCAAAATGCTCTAAATTTTGTACCTTATCAGCGACAAAAATGATATTGTTCATTATCTTCTGCAATAACTCATCCTGAGTCTTTGTATCGCCTCTAGATGTAGAAGCACGAGAAGTAGATGGTCGTGATGAAGATGCAGCAAAGGTAGATGCAAAAGACGTCTCTAATCCATAACTTCTGGAAAATCCTCCTCTCCAACCAAAAATCGAATGCTCAGAATAAGTCTTCACATTCACTTGCATAATGGGCTTTAAAGGTAACAAAACTTCCTCCCAACTATCATACTTCACTCCAGCCATCTCGCATAATGAGAATATCATGGAAGCAAATCCCATACCTACAGTAGCAGCAGCAGCAACAGCTGAAGTGATGAAAGTGTGATAGATCAAAGCCCCTATGTTGATGGGCTTTCCCTCCTAAATACAATAATTCAATGTTGCTCTCTCTCTGATCACTTCATAAGATGATTGGTTGGAAGCAGATGAGTTGAAATGAAATAGTATCAAGCCTTTGAAAGTGCACATAACTTTGAAGTTGAGAAATTTACTCTCCTCTCATTGGTAATCTTCTAAAGTCGTCTGCCAATAGTCAAATATGAAATAAGCTCGTCTAACTCCGCTTCACTAGGACTATAATTTGCATAAAAACATAAAGTCTATGGTGGTAAATGGTAAAACAAGTTGATTACCTCTTGAGTAAAGGGCACCAACTTCCCTCTAACCATAACTCGATCTTCTTCAGCCTCTGGAAGATTTGCATAAAACTCCCTCACAACATAAAGCACTGCGGTGGCAGAGAACAACAGAACTGTTCCCACTTTCGGCTAACTATCAGGTCATCTACCTCTTCACCTGGACTTTTAAAACATCGCACCTGAATAAATTTTTGTGACTGTAGAGCGTCACTATATCGATCCTGAGCTTTTGAACTGACAAACTTGCTCGTATAGAATGGGCTCTTTCCTCTACTCCTTTCCATTCTTGGTGTTATTCTACAAATTTGATAAATTCCAAAAATAACTTTAAAAATCAAGTTTAAATCACTAAACTAAACTTCCAAAATCACTTACTAAACTTACAAAGCAATTTCCATAGATTTTCTTCACGTTTCACCACGAATAGTAAATTTTCAAAATTTTCCAAATGTGATTAAAATATATGATGAAAATCCAAAATTTTGGCATAGAAGTAAAACACTTACCTTAAGGAACTTGGATCTAGCAAATCTCACTTGATTCCATCAAAAAATCTTCAAATTCCACTTTCCCTAGCCCTTAAAATCACGATTTTGAGTTGGGGAAGCGATAGGAGGTGTTAAAAATAGTATTTTCGGACATAAAATTCACTTTTAACCTTTTGCGAACCGGTTTTCGTAAACAGTCGCTTAAGAGCGGGTAAGTGGCGCTTAAATGCCTTCCTCCCGAGTTGGATCGCGCTTAAGCACGCGATGTGGCGCTTAAGCGCCAATGCACAATTTTTGTAATTTTTAATTTTAAGTAAAATGCACTATTAGCCTAAGTAAACCACCCCTAAATGGTCTCATAGCACTTAAATGGCTATTTTTACTTCCTATAACTCCCTTCTTTATAATAATTAATTCACTTCTTTATATTTTTTCACTATTAACTCCCTTCTTTATAACTATTTTAATCTCATATGCACTTCTTTATAATAATTAATTCAATTCGAGGCTAGAAATAACACAAATTTTCACAAAAACAAACTTATATTAATTCACAAACAAGTACAAAAACCTTTAACACTTAGCCAAATAGTATTGGATGAGAAAATTTTCCTAAGTACAAAACACTTAACACACATTTTACAATTAATCACATAAGTGACACAAACACTAAACACAAGACATAAACACTAACACTTAAAAATACGACTCCAAATACACAATTCCTAACAATTAATGTCACTCTACATTAGAACAAACAATTTTTTGTCTTTCAGTAGTCTCTCCAGGAATATAGAGTTGATAAAACAAACGGTGTAGAAGAGCTCTAATACTATCATCTTTAATCCACTTTTGCATAAGGAACATCGCTTTATCTGCTTCCTCTATATAATTGGTATGGTTGAATTGCATCTTAAGTTGCCACCCAATATGTTCTAGATGAGCATGCAATTCAAGCACCTTAGTCTCTAATACAGATATAGTATTCTCCATCTTGTTGATCTTCTATGATATTCCTTCAATACTAACGGCTAAGAAACCGTTATACATCTTCTGTGCGCTTTGACTAATGAACTTCTTCTTCATGGCTTCTTCCTTCTTCTTCAAATCCATCACCCATGAAGACATTTTCTCTAAATCTCTCTCTTTCTTAGACTTTTAGGGCTAAAATTTATATGGGGTGAAATTTCTTCACAAACCCTTTCTATTTATAGGCCTAATTTCCTCTCATAACTTCTAGGCACGGCTAGAAACTGTCAAGACATGTTTATTCCAACTAAATTGCAGTTATATCTTCTAGAAATCAAAATTTGCACATGTGATTAAATTGTCGCGCCTAAGCGCCGGATCTGGCGCTTAAGCGCTAGTGCACATTTTTGCACCAGTCAACTTAACGTCCAAATTCTCATTCTAACATGTCTAGGTCACTAAATAAAGTCTAAAAATCATTACTAGTACAAAATAAATTCAAAAATACTACCCAAATTTCTTAATCAGCTCAAAACAACAATTAAAGCAAAAACACACTGATAACTTGGGTTGCCTCCCACAAAGCGCTTGGTTTTACGTCGTCAGCCAGTGCTCATTCTGGTTGACCCAACATCATTCCATCATTATATTTATGTTGATCCCATATATAATAAGGTTTCAGTCTATGTCCATTCACTTTAAAATTTTTCTCAGTATAAGGATCTTTAATATCCACATCTCCATAAGGATAACTTTTTATCACAACAAATGGGTCCATCCACCTAGACTTAAGTTTTCTTGGAAATAATCTTAAACTTGAATTATATAGCAAAACTTGTTGCCCTAGCTGAAAATTTTTAGCAAGAATCTTTCGATAATGTCATATTTTCATCTTTTCTTTATAAATCTTAGCACTCTCATATGATTCATTCCTTATCTTTTCAATCTCATTTAAATGTAACAATCTTTTCTTACCAACATCTTTTAAATTATAATTGAACTCTTTAATAGTCAAATATGCTTTATGCTCAAGTTCAACTGGTAAGTGACATGCTTTCCCAAATATTAGTCTATATGGGGATATTCCTATAGGAGTTCTATATGCAGTCCTATAAGCCTACAAAGCACAGTTAAGTTTGACTGACCAATCCATTTTTATTAAATTCACAAATTTTTCCATAATTATTTGAATTTCCCGATTAGATAATTCAGCCAAATCACTTGTCTGAGGATAATAAGCAGTAGCAATCCTATGATTTATATGATATTTCTTTAATAACTTCTCCATAATGAAATTTCTGAACTGGCTTCCCCCATTAGTAATGATAACTCTCAGCATCCCAAATCTACTAAATATGCTCGTTTTAAAAATTTTTGCAACACTTTGAGCATCACATCGAGGTAAAGCAACAACTTCTATTCATTTGGACACATAGTCTACTGTTAACAGAATATATAAATTTTCGAAAGATGGTATAAATGATCCTATAAAATCTAATCCACAAACATCAAATATTTCAACTTCTAGCATATAATTGAGGGGCATCTCATTTCTTCTAGAAATATTGTGTACTCTTTGACATCTATCACAAGTTTTGATATAAGCATTTATATCTCCAAAAATTTTAGGCCAATAAAATCCAGATTGTAGAATTTTGTATGTTGTTTTATCAACACTAAAATGTCCCCCAAAATCAAAATTATGACATTTTTGGATAATTTCATAACTTTTTTCTATTGGTACACATCTTCGAATGATCAGATCATTTCCTTGTTTATATAAATATGGGTCATCTCAAAAATAAGTCTTAGCTTCAGAAATAAATTTCATCATTTATTGGTATGTCATTTCGTAAGGTTTAAGATCACTAACAATATAGTTCACAATGTCGGAATACCATGGAACACGTCACTCATTTACAGTATACAATTTTTCATCTGGAAAATGTTCATTAATTTCTTTTTTAAAACAGAGCGGGTTTTCTAATTCAAGCCTGAACAAATGATCAGCAGTTTGATTTTCAGTTCCCTTCCGATCTACTATTTCAAAATCAAATTCTTCTAAAAGAAGAATCCATCTTATAAGTCTCGGTTTAGTAGCCTTATTTTCATTAAGTACTTAATAACATAATAATTTGTATACACTATACAATGAGCTCCAATCAAATATGATCTAAATTTATCAAAGCATACACTATTGTTAATAACTCTTTTTCAGTTGTTGTATAATTAATTTGAGTTTCATTAAGAGTTTTACTAGCATAGTAAATAACTTTAAAAATTTCATCATATCTTTCTACTAAAACAGCTTCAATAGCGTAATCACTTGCATCACACATAAGTTCAAAAGGTTTTTCTCAATTTGGTGAAATTATAATTGGTGCAGTGATTAATTTTTCTTTTAATAATTTACAAGCTTTTAGGCATTCCTCTTCAAATATGAAAATTGCATCTTTCTCCAGTAATGGTATAAAGACTTAGCAATGTTTGAAAAATCCTTAATATATCGCCTGTAGAATCCAACATGTCCTAAAAAAATCCTAATTTCCCTTACATTTGTTGGATAAGATAAATTAGCGATCACTTGAATTTTAGAAGGATCTACTTCCATACCATTTTATGATATTTGATTGCCTAATACAATTCCTCCTGCTACCATAAATTGGTATTTTTACCAGTTAAGGACTAAATTTATTTCTTCACAGCGCTTAAGAACTTTAGATAAATGTTCTAAACATGAGTCAAATGAAGTTCCAAACACTGAAAGTCATCCATATAGACTTCAATCCCTTTTTCAATTAAATCACAAAAAATTGTGTCATCATACATATTTGAAATGTAGCAGGGGCATTACATAAACCAAAGTACATTCTTCTAAAAGAAAAAGTACCATAAGGATTGGTAAATGTTGTTTTCTCTTGATTCTCAGGAGATATTTGAATTTGGTGATAACTGGTATATCCATCCAGAAAACAAAAGTATTTATCCCCAACTAGTCTATCCAGCATTTGATATAGAAAGGGTAGTGCAAAATGATCTTTTCTAGTGGTAAGATTTAATTTTCTATAATCAATGCATATTCGCCACCATGTAAGTTGTCTAGTAATTATTAAATGATTATGCTCATTCACAGTTACAATTACTCTTCCTTTCTTAGGAACACAGTGAATTGGAATAACCCATGCACTATCTGAAATAGGGTAGATAATTCCAGCATCTAATCACTTTATAATTTCTTTCTTAACAACCTCTTTCATAACAAGATTTAATCTCCTTTGTGGATCAGCACTTAGTTTGCAGTTTTCTTTCAGATTAATTCTATGCATACAAATTGAAGGACTGATTCCTTTAATATCAGCGATTGTCCATCTGAAGGCTTTCTTAAATTTTTTTCAAAATTTCCATCAGCTTTTCTTCTTCTTTATTTGTTAACTTCAAGGAAATTATAACAGATAAAGTAGACGAATCTCCTAAAAAGGCATATTTTAAATGTTCATGAAGTAATTTCAACTCAAGTTCTGGAGATTTTTCAATAGATAGACAAAATGATTTGTCTTTGTCTATCGTGTCCAAAATTTCAAAACTTTATTGAACATAACTTGAATCTTCCTTAAAAAGGTTTACACATTAGTCTAATTCCTCTTCTTGCTCGTATTCCAAATCTTTTTCTTTAGATTTTCTTTATAAGTAGTCTTGAAATGACATTCGCTCATATATCTTACAACATTCATTCTATAACATTCATCTTTTTTACCTTTTGCAGGGTGTTTCATTGATTTTGAAATGTTAAAAGTAACAATTTTATCATTAACGCATATTGTTAATTCTCCTTTCTACACATCTATCATTGCTCTTCCTGTGGCTAAGAAGGGTCTCCCCAAAATGATAGGTATTTCTTTATCTTCCTTCATATCTAGCATAATGAAATCGACAGAAAAGATAAATTGATCCACTTACACTCTGACATCTTCTATAACTCCTTTAGGATAGGTTATTGAAATGATCTGCTAACTGCAGAATTATAGTAATAGGGGTTATTTCTCATAATCCCAATCTTTTAAATATTGATAATGGCATAAGGTTAATGCTTGCACCTAAACACAAAGCTTTCCCATAAAATTTGTCTCATATTGCACATGAAATTGTAAAGCTAACAGGACCTTTAAGCTTTCGAGAAAGTTTCTTCTGAATTATAGCACTACAGTCCTCACTAAGTGCAACAATCTCATTATCTTCAAACTTCATTTTTCTGTTAAGAATATTCTTCATAAATTTTACATAGCTCGGCATTTGTTCTTAAGGCTTCAACAAATAGAATATTAATTGTAAGTTTCTTAAATGTTTCCATAAATTTTGAAAATTTCTTATCCAACTTCTGTTGTCAAAGTCTCTGAGGAAATGAAGGTGGTGGTTTTTCTAAATCAATTTTCGGTAGAGAAATAGGTCTTTCAGAATCTTTCGGAGCATACTCTTTTAATTCTTCAATTTATTCTCTCTCTACTTCAATCTCTTTTTGAACCTTACCTCCAACTCTCTTCTGCTTCTAAGTTGTACGGCTTTAAGTTGCTCTTTATTCTGGTCTTTTAGATTTGATTCAGTATTACTAGAAAGTGTTCCTTGGGATTTATTACTTAATGAACTTGCAATTTGCCCAAGTTAATTCTCAACATTTCTAATTGTAGCTCCTTGACTTTATAATTGATTACCCATTTGTAACACCACTTCTTCTATAGGCAACTTCTTATCCTTAAATTGTGTATTATTGTTGATTCATGGAGGATAAGTAGATCTATAATTATTATTCTCTTGATTGTTCCAGTTTCCTAATGGGTTTACTTGGTTGTTCCCTCATTGTTGATTATTACCACCCGAATTGTTATTCTAGTTAAAATTGGGATGGTTCTTCCAACCCGAGTTTTAATAATTGGAATATGGGTTATTTTGCTTATTATTTGTGTCATTCAAAGTTTCTAATGATGTTTGAGAATCTATCATTTGGCCTAATGAATTCTCTTTAATCATGGAAATTGGTTGAGAAAAATTCATTCCAAATTAGTATAATTTCCTTGAAATTGCAGCAACTTGATTTGCTAACATAGTAAATGCATTTGTTTCATGAATGTTGGCTACTTTCTTTGGATTCACGCTCTCAGAAGGCCATTGAAAATTATTGATAGTCATATCTTTAATTAAAGCATAAGTTGAAATGGTTTTGACATCAATAAACCACCAGCAGGGGCATTGATAATAGTTCTAAGAGAACTAAATAATCAATTATAAAAGGTTTGAATTATTAATTAGTCTGGCATAGCATGGTGTGGACACTTTCTTAAGAGTTCTTTAAATCGTTCTCATGCTTCATAAATAGATTCCCCTTCAAATTGATTAAAAGATGTAATATCATTTCTAAGCTTCACAGTTTTTTATGGTGGAAAATATTTAGCAAGGAATTTTTGTGCTAAATCGCCCCAAGTTCTGATAGATCCAGGTGTTAACGAATTCAACCACATCTTAGTTTTATCCCTCAGTGAGAAAGGAAATAACCTAAGTCTTATGACATCATCTGAAACACCATCGTATTTAAATGTAGCACACAATTCTAGAAAATTGATAAGATGTAAATTTGGATGTTCAGTTGGTGATCCCCCAAACTAATTATTTGATACCATTTGGATAATAGCAGATTTAAGCTCAAAAGAATTAGCCATTACAGTAGGTTTTTGAATACTACAATGAAGTTCATCTACAATAGGGTTGGCATAATCTCTTAAAGGTTTACACTCTTGATGAATTTCAGCATTTTGATTATTTTGGTTTGTCATTTCTGTAATTTTTTTAATTTTTTCAAGATTTTTATTTTTTTTGGTTTTTCTGTTTTTTCTAATAGTTCTTTCTAATTCAGAATCATAGGGCACTAGTCCTTCAGAACCTGAACTACGCACACAAAATAAGATACAATATTTAAAGCCTAAATAAGACTTTCCAAAAATATAAATTTACTTAGTATTTTTTTTCCTGACAACAACGCCAAAAACTTGATCCCGATATTTTGTATATGTAAGGATTTAAGAAGTTAACACCACTGCTTGAAAATTTTAATCCCCGACAACAGCACTAAAAACTTGATCTCTGGATACTTAATGCTTATGCACAGTATAGCAATAGCTCTGATGGTATTTTTCACTTATATTTTCTTATTTTACAAGAAAACTAAAAACTTGATTCTAAAGAAAAATAAGAATTTAACTTTTTAATTTATATATATTTATATTGGGATACTACGCAAGTATATTTATCATTATCAAGTAATATAAGACTTTTTGATAAAGACCTGAATATCGAACCCACATAGAAGATTATGCAATATGCATATTTTAGAAAATTTTTCTATTTTTAAAAAGATAATTACTTAAACATAAAACGATTTTTTTAGGAATTTAAAATTAAAATATTTTTGATATTTTTTATATTTTAACGAAACAGTATACAAATTGTGTTGTGTCAAATAGAAACAATAATATTCTTTACCCTTACTAGATGTTATAAAGAACATTGACTAATTTAAAGTTTGAATAGAGACTAGCTAGATAGGGAAGAAACTAACTCTTACTCTAGAGTTCCTTCGATTCCCTCGACCTAGGGGCTAACATTCTCGTATCAGAACCTAAAACAATAAATCAAGTTTGGGGCTTTAACTTATCACTTTAACGTCATCTAACTCTACACCCATCAATGAATATTTCCGTATTTATTTGCACTCAATCATATGAATTACATTCTCATTCATACAACCTCATGTGATTCTTTCCAATTGTTGACTGAGACAATACTAGTCCGGTTCTTACATGTTCTCACAACAAATTTTAACATCTCGATTGGTCAAATCAAGAAATAAATGAAGTGCATGAATTTAATCATCACAACTTCTTCCAACATTAAAGATCAATACCCTCCACAACTTAAATGCAAAACTTAATTACTTATCATTTTAAAAAGAAAGATAATGAAAACTACTTAGAATCCATGGAGAAAATAAAACCACACTTTAGTTTAAAAGAAGAAATCATTGTCAAACCAACAACAAATCTTGATTAAACCAAAGTAGTCTAAAACAGAAAGAGAAAAACTTATCTCAAGTCCTCCACCAAACTCTTTAATTTCTTTTGAATATCTTCTCATTTACAATCATTAAAAACAAAATAACAAAAAAGATAAAGTAAATAAAAAGTGGTTCCTGAAAATCTCTCTGAACTAACTCCTCAGAAAAGAACTTTCAAAACTTGTCAATATTTTCAGAACTCTTTTCTAAGTCTTCTCTTCTTTCTTTTATAGTTTTCAAAGAGTTGTCTTGGGATCTCTTTAAAATGTATCTTGATTCGATGTATTTGCCTAAGAGACGCATCCTTTCAAGATAATTTTCGTTTATGATGGTTACAACCACCTATTAAGCCAATGAGTGCCTCAAAAACCTCTTCGAAATTCGTGAAAACCGATTTTACTCGTCTAGTAAGTGCCACTGGCGCTTAAGCGTGGGATCTCAGCGCTTAGGCGCGACCTTCTCTGTTTAACCGACGCTTAAACACCAGATCTGGCGCTTAGGCGCCAAAACTATTTTGCACAATTTTTTACATTTTTGCTCTAAGTTTGATCTTTTTTCACTCCTTTAAACATTTTTTTTATTTTTACTTGTATCTGCCAAAAAACACAAAAATATCTTTCATTAAAGCACAATATCTCAAAAATAAATATAAAAATGTGTCTGAAAATACTATATATTTTAGATGTATCACATATCATCAAAGTGAATCAATTTGCTATAATATGGAAGATCAAGATAACGAAAAATTAAACTAAATTTATTTATACTTTCAAAGTGAAATAAATTAATTAAGAAAGCCTAAGATTAATGAGGGGAAAAATTAATATAGCTATTAACAAAAGATCAGATTTCACTTATGATGATAGTGGTTGATCCTAAATAGAGGAGTTTATATGATTCTATCAAAGCATTATCAGGTTGGTTGCTAGTTTTCACTTACAAGCCTAGAGTTTTTGTTTTCTCCACCCAACCTATTGGCTTCTTGGTGAGAATTTTAATGCTAGAAAAAATCAATAATGTTTTTTGGATCATAACAAAATGTAAATGTGATCGTCACAATTATCTTTAATATATGATCCATTCACTATATATATATATATATATATATATATATATATATTAAACGAGTAAATTCTCTAATTCTTAATTTTTTATGGCTATATACCTCATTAATCGCATGCCATCTAGAACCTCAAAATTCAAAAACACTTGTAAAATCATTTTAAAACCAGAAAGCCTACTCAATTAATAGGCATATATCTATTACATTCCTTGGAAAATATGAGTTTTTTAGCTAGTATACCCTATTTAATCTAAGCCTGCATCTTTCTCTAATTTATTGGAATGTCATTCCCCTTGCTGTACTAAAAATTTTCCAGTCGCATACAACAAATTAGATTTTAAGGTCTATTCTAAACATCAAGAAAATTCAACTAACAAAGAAGATCAAAGCATTTCACCGAAGTGAAATCACATGTTTGAGCCAAGCTCTGAATAACTTTCAACACTTATTTTAGCCTTGATAAAGAAAGCAGCAATAAAATTCCAACAAATTATTGAAATTATACTAGCTATGGCCCACCGCATGCTATTTTTGTCCCAGGTTTGTTTTTTATTTTTTTTCAAGGAAGGGTATTACACTTTAATTTTCCTGGACTTGTGGTTACTATTTATCTCTTGCATTCTCCACATGAGCTACTCCTAAGAATTTATAAAATGCAGCTAGCTTGCTCATTAAAAAAGAAATCAAGGGGTTTTTCTCCTCTATGTTGTTCCCAAGTCTTTCTACAAATTTTTCTTTCAACAATAACATCCCTTCCAACAAAAAAATGTCATCCCTAGTCTATAGCAAGATGTAATATGTAAATAGATGCAGTCCAATAACAATGTTTCAAACCAGCAAATGTTGTTAAGTTAAGGCTCTGATTGGGACAACTGTTGGTTGTGTTGTATTTTAAACCACAATCATAGTTATGTTTGGGCAAGGCTTTCTGATTGTATTCTAAAAATTTCTATGGCGAATAGTTTTTTTATGCGATCATTATTATGAAAATGGTAACTGTAAGAAAGTTTCATCTAGCTTCTGGGACAAAAAAAAATTTATTTCTAATCGCCATTATAACTTTCTAAAAGGATTTTACCACAACATAACTTTACAATTATCTTCACAAAAAGCTGCAGCTACCCCTAAACGATCCTAAATATAACAATTCCAAAGCATTTGTTCAGCTGACTTGGTACCCTCCCTAAGCCCAATACAATTTCTCCCTAAACCTACTGATGTATTTTTCAAGCAGGTCACAGTTCATATGAGAGTACACTTTAAAGACAACATTTGGATGCCTAGCATAATAAAATACTTAAAAAAATATCAGAAAAATTGCAGCAAAATCAGAATTAAATTTCAAAAGAAATAAAATAAATACCATTGATATAATGGCTTTTCAATACGATTCATAGATAGGCACTGCTCCTGCGCATTAAAATTATGATTATTGCTCCTCCCATCCAGTTTGAGCGCACACCTTTGGCCACCAGCCACCATCTAGCTAAGGTGGAAGAATATGAACAAAAAAACTGGGATCAAATCTCCGAGACAATATAAACAATGAAAGAACCATTTCTAAACCAAGTAATTTTAGCTTCATATGAATAATCAGCAAAAATATACTGTCATTTGAACTCGTCTACATGCTGACATTCTGAGCAGATAGATTTATTGTACGGATACGATGAGTAAGCACATCATCTCGTCTTCTTTTTATGCTCTACTAGAAGATTAGGGAGCGCCTCATAGGCTTTAGATGTACAAATTAAATAATGGTATAATCGGCCAAAAGTACTCTGTGCCAGTACCAAGCCCAACATTGGCAAATACCTTCCCCATTCATGACGAAAACACTGTTCCTGCAGAAGCTCAATACTCTTCTCATAAGCTTGCTTCCGAATAAATATCCTCTTCTACCTTTTTCTTCCTAGTTTCTGCTTCCATCTTGACTTGGTTTCCAATGGCATCTGACACAGCCTTGGGCAATAAGAACCCAGGTTTCTCAAGAAAGGGAGCTCTATCCAAAACCAAAGGCTTTCGTTCCATCACCTCAATGCCTTTGAAGGTCCACAGCACTACAGTGGCTTCACATTTCAGTCCCAGAGAGAACCATCCTAGTCCTGAAACGGATAGGTCCACACTGTTTATATCCCAGCTGCTTCCAGAGACATTGAACTCTCTTGCCTCCCACTCACCCAACTCAGTCGCTCGATCCTGTCCAATTGGTGGCTATTCATGACAAAAACATGATTAGAATAGCATATATTTTGTAAATCATATAGAGATGTGATGCCATCTCAGACAAGCAATTCAAGTAAATCAGGCTAACTTCTAAGAAAACAAGTGCAAAAATGAAGTCTACCTGCAGTCTGATGCCAAAATGCTTGCTTCGTAGCTCTCCTGCACTGTCTATGTTCCCCAAGTGTAGAGAAATAAATGGGGACGCCCATACCGTTACATAGATTGTTTCTTGTGAACACTTAATTAGATCTAATCTCATCAGACCACCTACATGCACCGTTTGTCCTACCTGGCACAGAAGAAATAATACTAACAAGGGAGCATCTATGATGACATTAACAAACTCCAGTTTTGTACTTTAATAATTTCTCATTACCTTTAATATTATTTGGATAAAATAACAGAATACTAAACATAGTCACTTATTCAAAGGATTAGTAGACCTGCTCGAATAGACATCAAAGTTTACACGTACAGGATGGACTCAAATCTAGAACTTTCCTAAACATTAAGGAACTCAAATTGAGCCTAAAAACTTTTATCTGAAGGGCTGGGCGGTGACATGAACAGAACATTGCTCAAAGAGAAAGAAAACGAACTGGAAACCAAATCATTTAGCTCTTTCGCTTCGTTATGGATAGTTCAACACTTGCTATTCTTCAAGCAAGCAAATAAAGAAAAATAATACAATAGTGCTTCATGTGGAAGACTACAAATCACGAATTTAAAGTTTCAAGAATCTAGTTGCAGTTTAAGAAGCTAGCTGAATGTTACATGAAGCATACATGGAGACATCAAGTTGGTTACATCAGAAATATATTTACTACTGAGGTTGATTTCAGAAGCTCTTTTATTCTCTACAGGGAAACGATATCATACCTTCATCCTGTAAGTCCGTGGCCGCAGTTCCTTCCTTATTTCAACCATCTTTTGCTCCTCTCTGTTTAGCCTCATTGTCATAAGATAAGAATGTAAAAGACCAGGAGTATCGTACATCTTTGCCTTGGCTGGCAAAATTCCAGCAATCCTTACTATTCCCAGTGTAGTACCGGGAACCGAAGCCTCTGTTAATCTTGTCATTTTCACCCCTTCTTTTTTAGCAATTGTATTGATCAAAGTAGACTTCCCTGCATTTTGGGCCCCAATCACCCATACACTACCACGAGGACCTGCCAATTCCTTGATGAATGACAGCAAATTCCTCACACCAAAATCCTTTCGGGCACTCACTAGGTAAACACCAGTAAGCTTGGGGACTCCACCCACCTTTGCACGGTGCCGAACCCAACTATCTAACCTTGCTGGTGATATTTGCTGGGGTAGAAGATCCACTTTATTTGCAACAAGTACAAGTTTTGGCAGCTTGGTCATCTTTGAACTATTCATGGATACCTCCAAAGCTTTGAACAATGACTTCGCAGCTCGTTTCGGGAATGAACCATCAAAATCAACGCAATCAACGACAATAACTACCACTAGAGCATTGCTTGATGATTTAATAATTTTTTTAGATAAAAAGCGATCGAAATCAAAATCTCGGATTAAATTCTCAGCTTTAAGGTTCTTGACCTGGCCATAATTTCTCAAAGAGTGACAGCGGGCACAGACTGTGACAGAGCAATCTGATTCATCTCTCCTGGACTCTCTCATTTTATTTTTCTTCTCGGTCTTTGAAATCTTTCTCTTCTTCATCATGTTCAGCGTCTCTGATGTAATATTGCCATACCCAACACCAGGAAGGGCAAATCCATCTAACTCCTTCTTCGGCTTGCTGTCTTCGTCTTCCTCAATGTCCCAATCCAAACTCCAATCGACCCCACAATCCTCTTCTTCAGAAAGCTTGTCTTTTTCAGGTCCAAGATCAAAATTTGAAGAAGAGTAATCAAATTCTTCTTCCAATTCGTCCAAACACTCATGGGAATCCAAGGGAAAGTCGTTGGAAACGTCACCCACCTGCTGAACTGAACTGGATGGCGTCTGGTAGAAGCCGGGTAGATTGGGGTTCAAGTTCTGCATACAGACACCGCAGCCAGCGCAGATTAATTCAGTCACTTCGGTCTTCTTCCCTTCACTGACGGCAGAAAATTTATTAAATGATGGTTTAGTTGGAGTGGGAGAGGAGTGGGAGCGAAAGCAGAAAGGAGAGGTACTGCGATGTGAGAGACGAAGCGTAGAATATAGTGGATAATAAAGTGTCCTCGCAGAAGCGATGAAAAACTCTATACTACATTTTCTTTCGCTGTTGAAGGACAGTTGAAGCGTCAGTGGAGTCGCAGAAGCTATGAATAATGCTTCCGGCATTGCTTACAGAGAGATCGCTCGAACTCTCACGGTATGCAAAGGAGAGAGACAACAAGAGCGAGGGCCAGAGAAGGTAGTCACTGCTCAACTCCCATGAAATGGAGGCACAAAGATGTTGGCGAGCGGCGGGCGGAGGGGGGAGGGCAGAGGGCGGCGGGGACGAATTCTTGGGGTGAGCAAGAAAGGGAAGCGGAACCGGGACTATACGGTAAATACCTAGCTTGAGAGACAGAACCCATCATCCAAAGGTGGGCATCAAAGTTCGAAGAATAATCTAATTAATTATAATTATATTTAAAAATGATAATATATAAAATTTACATATCACAAAATTCATTTGTATGTAATTAACTAATTTCTAAAATTTATATTTAACATTTCACTTTATTTATGTTTGAAAATATATATTTCACTTTTTAAAAACTAAAACAGTAATATATTTTAATTGGTATAAATGTAAAATAAAGAAAAGGTGTCGGTGTTAGATATATAAATGAGTAAAATTGAGTGGTATATATGTTTATTTAATTTCTTTGTAAAAAAGATCTTAAAAAACAAACCAGATCAAAAAAGGCCTTCAACTTGCTTACAAGCCCAAACTATTAAAATAGAGATCAAGTAGTATTTGTTTAGATGATAGAAGGTTGTGGAGTGTGCATTGTATTGAGTGTGAGCAAACTAGGATGGCTGACGCATAACAAATGAACCAAGGCTCCAACACGTGGAATAATCCTAACGGGAGCTGGAAAAAGAAAAAAACGATAGACCTCAAGTAGCTTAATAAGTCAAGTTAGTGTTTGATTATATAGTATCAATTTAGAGAATGAGAAATTACCAATTGATTAAATGATTGAATAGGGTTATTAACAGGTTTAGCGCAGAAAATCCCATATCGATGAGCCATAGCTTTAGAACTAATGATAGACTATAAAGTAATAAGTAAAAAAAATGGGTACATTACGATCCAAGAAATTTGTAAAACACAGCAAAGCACAGAAAAAATAAAGGGGAATAAAATGAAAAATAATAAGTAATCCAAAGTGAGCATTAGTGTCCATTAGGTATATAGCAGGATAAAGAGGAATTGAGAGGAGAAGTTGCCAGCGAAGTAGTTGACCAAGTTGTTCATTGAGCACATAGAAAAAAGTGATTTACATCATTACTCAACAAAAATAAAACCTTATCCAATGATGTTGACCTCACTTTTGTTGAGATCTAGTCTTTCTTCCTTAGAAGCCTAGGATCTAGTCATAGAACTTTCCTATTGATTATCCTGAAGGACTAGTAATGGAACCTTACTCCCTTAGAAATTCTAAACACTTCTTTGCTCTTCTTGGACTTCCACTTGTTTGGTTCTAACTTATGGCACTTAGTAGGATGGAGCCTAGCATGTGGGAGCTCAAGAAGAGTCCCCAAAGGGTTGTCTGACCTTAGTGTTAGCCCTGAGTGGTGTGATTTTGGTCAGTCTTTGCACACACACACACTTGAACCCCTACTCACAACCTAAAACCTTAAAACCAAACATGCTTAGCCTAATCTTCTTACTCCTTTGGAGACTCATGTGGATGGTTCCCCAAATCCTTAGCACTTAGCTAGAATGGCTAGAACCAACATATGGAGGATCCAAAATAAGGTTCCCTTGGTATCATGGCACCATAAGGGTAATTTTGTGAATAAATTCTTCATGGGATCCCAATTTTACATAAATATCCAATTTTGGCCTCTTACGACCTAACTTTTTTAAAATTAGCAAATTGCCCCAAGAACCCTAAATTTTCAAATATTTTCAATATTCTCAAATTCTCTTCAAAAATCATCCCAAACTATTTCAAGCCACTCAGATTGCCAAAAACAACGCAAAATTTTCAAAATTTCCAAATTACATCTAACTTCACCAAAATTACCAAAAAACCCTTGATAGCACAAAATTTTTCAAAACCTCCCAAATCATTCCAAACATCCCCAAAACCAATCCCAACCACCCATTGAGCCCAATTTTGACCAAAATTTTAATTTTACCTCTAAATTCCTAAACTTTCCAAATCACCCCCAATTTCCACTAAATTGATTTCAAACTTCCCCAATTTCAAAGCCAAATCGCAAGCCTATTACAAACGCCCCAATTGGACCCTAAACCAAAATTCCGTCAAATTGTACTATCTAACCTATCCAATTTCCCAAAATTTGAATCCTAAACTCTCCACAACATTCACCTGGACCAATTTGAACCTTCAATTGGACTACACTCAAGCTCAATCCTAACCAAAATCCAATACAAACGAAAATCCCCAATTTTTTTCAAAAATCTAAATCTTGTGAAATTGAATACCATAGCCTCTCAACTTCAACTCATTTGACTTCCAAATGCCTCACGAAAATCTTCTAAAGGAAATTGGGTAGTCAATTGAGCGAAAACCAAACTATAGCCAGGTCTAAACTCAAGTTCAAGCCAAATCAGAGTTTTTGAACCCAAACCATAAACCCACTTAGTGCCACTTCTTCTAGCACAACTTGGACCACTACAACTATCATTTGGACTATAGGGACCAACCAATATCATCTCAGCCTGCCCTAGAGATGACATGTACCATGGGTCCCTTGATGAAAGGGATTCCTTCTTATTTTTGGTCAAATGACTCAAGCTTAGCATCACTTGAATAAGCCTACATCCTAATCGTAATGAAACTTCACTCTGGCTCCCCTAACCCTGCTAGCCACCTCCCCTGGCCTAGCTAACCTACTTAGTGGCTGGAAAACCTAAAATCGAGAAGCTTTCGCTGTGGACCAAACCTAATTTGAACCCATACATTGTGTCCCATTCCAATTGGCTAATTGTGCTGCTCAGCTCTCCACATAAGCACCATTCTCCACCCCTTGGATTGCTCTATTGGCCACCATGACCATGTCTATTTAAATATCCTCGCTCATGTTCAAAGGGAGAGTGCTGCTAATTGCTTGAGGAGAGCCTTCCAAATTGCTCATAGAGCTTCCTCCAGCCTTCCTGGGCTCAATCCCACCATTTTCAGCCACTAAAATACACTATCCAAGAACAATTAATCACCAAAATTGAGGGCTTTTTCTATCATTCCCCTAAACTCCACAAAAATTCCAATTAAACCTTCCAAAAGCTTCCTCGGACCAAGAGAGAAAGTTCCCCACTGAAAGCCCAATCTATTAAACCCTAGAACCCACTCCAAGACCGAAGCCGCACCACCCGTTGGTCGAAGTCTGATCCCAATTTTATATGACAATATGATGTATACAGTTATAATCTTAATTTCTCCTTACTTATATTTCTTACTTTACAACATTACCAAAAACTTGATCGCCAGCAATAACTAGGCAAAATTTTGACTTCAAAGCAAATAATAATAAAATTATTATATTTAATTATGGGATACTGTGCAAGTATACATATCATTATCAAGTAATATAAGATTTTTTGATTAAGCCCAGAATATGGAACCAATGGGGACAGAAGACAATATGCAACTAAAATCAGAAGAAATTAGATAATAAATTTTGCTTAGCAAAATATTCTTACTCAAACTTTAGATGCTAAAATAGGAATGAAAATTTGATTTTTTTCTAATTTTTGCTCAATGAAGATAAAGTAAACAACTAACAAAACTGTTGACCTCACTTTTGGTTGAGGTTTAGTTTTTCCTCTTTAGTAGCCTAAGGTCTAGCCATAGGACTTTCCTACTGACTATTCTTAGAAAACTAGAAAAGAAACCCTCACCATTAGAAATTCTACACTCCTCTTTACTCAACTTGAAGTTCAACATATTGGTCCTAACCTCTAGCAATATGTTGAGTTGCCTAAACTCAAGATGACTCACACTTAGTAGGTGGGGTCATTATGGGGGAACTCAAGATGACTCACCCTTAGGACTGTCGGACCTTAGGGTTGACCTTGGGTGTTGGTCTAGGGCTAAGGCACTCACTTGCACTCAATTACACTAACAATCACTCACTACCCTGAACCCATAATTTCTAGGCTTTGGTCCCTTGATACTTTTGGGAGACTCCTATAAGTGGTCCTCTAAACTCATTAGCCCTGGGGTAGGGTTTGGCTAAGACCACTACATAGAGAACCCAAAATGAGGTTTTCATTGGTCCATGGCTTATTGATGGTGGTTGTGACTCCAACTCTACCAAGATACCCAACCTAGCCTTTTGCCCCTAAATTCCCCCAAATTACCTGGATACCTTTGGGACCACAAAATTGGCCATAATTCCCAAATCTACCCAAAATACCGAACTTCGTTCAAAAATCATTTCAAACACCTTAAAAACACCCATACTAACAAAAATCACCAAAATTAGCCAAATTACCAAAATCCCAAAAATTCTCAAAACCCCCCAAATATTTCTAATTTCATTTTTCTCAACTATCACATGACCCAATTTAACCAATTTGGCCATCTTTGATCAAAACCCCCAAACTTGCCCTTTAAAGGCGCATATTTTCCCCAAATCACTCCAAACGTTTATCAAAAAGGTCTGAATTTACCCCAATTTAAATTCTAAACTCAAATTCACTCTTGATGTCTAGACAAAATTTAAGCTAAATTAGTCCATCATTTGAACCTAATTTTGATTTAAATCAAAACCCCAATTTTGGCCCCATGACTTGGTTCCAGCAAATTGAGCTCATAGCCCACTAAATTGGCCACAATTTGTGCTGAAAAACCTTCATAACACCCCCATACATCAAAATTGACCTTCAATTGGCCTTGGTGAGGCCTCAATTTCATTTAAATTCAACCTAAGTCCAAAAGCCCCAAATTTACCCCAAATTGGCCATGTCTCAAAATCTCCCCAAATTGATGGCCTTATCCCCAAAATTTCCACTCCATCCCTTCATAAAAAAATATTCCAAACATCTCCATTTATCATTTGAGCCATTCAATTTGGACCTAACCCAAGGCTAGCCCAACTTAGACCCATTTCTAGCATAACATGCCCAAATTGGTAAAATTTCAAAAATCCCTCAAATTGACCTACCAATTGAACTCAAAATCACTTCAACCCTTCTCTAAAAATCTTTATAACAATCATCTACACAATTTTGATCAATCAATTGAGTCAATTGACATGGCCAACGTAGCCCAAACCCAAGCTTTGATCACTTGAACCCACATTTAACCCATGCATTAAAGATAGCTTAACTACCTAAAAGTCACCAAATTAATGACTCCACAGCCATTAGTTGGACACTAGTGACCAACCTAAACCTCTTAAAACCAACTAAACTAAGCCATGGACCAAAGTTCCCCCAAATTAAGGGATTTCATGCCATATTTGCTTAAGCTTAGAATATTTTTGCCAAAATAATGCCTAAATACATTAAGTTGTTGTGACATATTCCCCTTGCTCACCTGACCTCCCTAGCTACCTCCCCTGGCTAGCTGACCAACCTAGTGGCCGGAAAATAGCCAAATCGAGAGCCATGCCTCATGGGATTAAACCCAATTCAAACCTAGAGGCCACATCATCCAAATTGAATCTTAGAGCCTCTCTGCCCTCCACCTAGCAACACATTTCACCCCCTAATTGGCCATGGCAGCAAGCCTAAGGCCATTTTTATAAAAACCTCCCCTCCATGACCATGGAGGGAGAGCTAGAAATTCCTCTAAGAGACTTCCCCAAATTGATTCCAAAGCCTTTTTGAGACCACCTCAGTGCAACCCAACCACCAAATTGCCCTGAATCCCCTTGTCAGAGCCCAACTTTTTAGCTCAAAACCTTGCCGGTGACAGGACAAAGCTCTCTACATTTCTAAACTCCACTAAACTCAAATTAAACTCACCCACACCTTTAAAACATTGAAAGAAGCCAAAGTCCCATCAAATCCCCCTTCCATAAAGCCCCTAGCATAGCTCTAAACCAACACTTAAAATCAGCCTTGGTCGAATTTAGATCTGGGCATTTCACCAAGACCAGAGGCTTAATCCCTAGCCTCCTTGGACCCAACGAATGTGCCAAGAACCTCTGATTGAAGCTTCACTTCTCATAGCCAAGGTATCAACTTCTCCTCCTCCCGAGCCTATTTTGATTCTCCATTTAACTACGCTTAATTTAATTGCACGATTACCGTATGTATATGTTCTTCTAACTTAAACAAGTCCATAGGATCAAACTCAAGGTGATTTGGTTAAGTCTAGGCTTAGATCTTAAGGTCTTAGTGTTGACGGTCTTGGGATCACTCTATCGGGGATGATGACAGGGAGCCGTCTAATCGCGCTTGTATCAGATGGACGGAGGAGATTGAGCTAGACAACACTTCCTTACATGAACCGTGGGCCAAGTCAGCATTGAGGTGGACGGCGACGTCAAACAGGAGCGCGCCGCATGGAGCTTTAGAGCAACCATAGGTTGATGTGGCATTGCTCATTTAAATAGATATATAGGGGATTTTAAAAAAAGAGAAAAAGATCTCTAGCTTTAAAAGTTCATATCTAAGTGTAGAAAAATCATAAAAATAAAATAAAAATAATTTGTTGCTCAGTGAATAGAGGAGAACAATGTGGAAATAATTTGGGGTACATTTGATGCATATTTTATTTTTAATTAATTGAACACTGATTTGGATGTTTTGATTCTCCATACATGTAGTAATCTCACCATGGCTTGAAATTTTAGCATGGTGTTGCCTCTATCTTAAAGAACATTCCCTGATTTTTCTAAAGTGAGGAGAGGTCTTTAGACAGAATTATTTGCTTAAAATAATTATGGAAATTAGCATATTGCTTAGAAAAATCTAAGAAGATTTTGGGAGGTTTATGATGACTAAAGACCCTTTAGCAAAATTTCTCTATTGCCAAGTCATTCAAAATACACAAAATCTTTACAAACCCTAAATCATTAAGATAATTAATTTTGAAAAATATAAACAACAAAATGACTTGATTTTTGATCTCCACTATTTCTTAGGATCCAGAGAACTCACCATAAAAAATTCAAAGTATTTTGAGTTCATTTGGTAACTTAAGTTGATTTTTAAAGATAAATAACATTTTTGGCACTTAAATGAATTTTAAAAATCAAAATGTAACTCAAAAATTCATAAATCTATGTTCCGTTAGTTATCTATGATCAGGGGTATTTTCTAAAAGTAAAATGGTATTTAAAATAAGAACTTCATTTTTTAAACCTATTTAAAATATTTAAATAATTAAAAAATCCATAAATATCACAAAAATAATAAAACTCGTGGAAATATTTTAAATTGCTTTCTAAGCACTTAGGAACAATTAGAATATATTTTCAGATTTTCTAAATAAAGATACTGAATTTTAAATCTTAAAAATAAATTTTAAAGGCTAAAAATGGGTTTTCACTAAAAATAATTCCAATAAATCAAATAAATCACAGAAAAATATAAATTTTCTCCTCTGAGTTCTCTGACCTTAGGAATATTTTTCAAAAATATAAAACTTAATTTTCCCCATTTAAAATATTTTATATTTAATAAAGACCACATAATTTAAAGTAATTCTTAATATTCAAATAAATTTCAAAAAAACATGAAATTTGGTCCAAAGGCTTTTGTAGTTTACATATTCCTCCAGTATAAATTTTAAGGAATTAGGATTTACCATGGTCAAGTTAGGAATTTTCTTTGAAAAAACCTATTTTTAAATGAAAATAATTATATAAATTAAATTAAATTTTCAAAAATCACATTTTCCCCTTTGATTTCTTAATTGACCCATGAATGAGGTAAGATAGAAATTTTAAAGTCATTTAAATTGAATTTGACAAATTATGAAGGGTTAGAGCCTTAGGGGCAAATATGTAATTTTGGAAATTTAGCCTTAATTAACAATTAGGCTTAATTCAAAGAGGGAAATGGGTAACCTCTAATCTTAATTTGGATGTTTGAAACAAAAGGAGTTAATTGTTAGAAACCAACCTCACTTTGTTAATTGAAAAGATAAGTTAATAAATTTCTACATTATTAAATTTGGAAGTTTATTAAAATGAAATGAACCCAGAATTTAGGGGTATGACTTTTGAAGTCAATAATTAATCAATTTAATACCCCTATTTTGATTTTCAAATAAAATTCAAATCATGAATCATGCCACCTAAAGCTTAACCTTTTCAAAACTAACTAAGACACTCACCTAGGTCTTAAGGGCTTAGTAGTGACTAAGGTTAAATGAAGTTCCATTTAAATGAGAATTATAAAAGTAAATATCAAATAAAACAAAGACCTCTTTTAAACACTACAAGCCTATATAAGACTAAAATTTGGTTAAGTGTTCCAATAACACTAACTTGCCTCTTTAGGGTCTTCACCCACATAATCTTCAAAATTAAATTACAAATAATAATTACCTTACTCTTAGGGATAATTGAGACATCAATGCTCATGGAGCACTAAGGGTATTAAGCAACATAATAAGTTTAAAAGAACTCGGGATTTTCCAACAGGCAGCGAGAGAGTAGCACGGACCTGCTTCTTTTTTTAGATCTGTTGGATACATTGGAGATCTACTAAACTTAATATATTTTGCTTAGCAACATCATCCTTAATTAAACTCCTAAGGACCCACCAAGATATAACATAGGGTTAGATAGGTCGTCAAAATTTTACTTCGCTATTTCTTATAAACTACCTTAACATGTCTTTTGAGTTTCAGGTGTTTAATTAGGGATGGGAATTGAAATTTAAGTATTAATTTCAAAATGAAAGGAAGAGTCGGAATCTGGGTACCTACCTCAAAAGATGAGAATCAAAATTTAGGTACTGATCCAAAAATGAGATTTGAAATTTAGGTTTCAATCTTGAAAAGAGAGTCAAAATTTAGGTATCGAGCTCAAAAGATGAGAATCAAAATTTAGGTACTGATTCAAAG
>NEWO01000091.1:626526-637328 GCA_003013225.1 Phalaenopsis aphrodite
ATTTGTAGAGCTTCTTGGGATTTTGTGCAGAATGCAAAATTCTGTGGGGATATGAAGAGAGTTAATGCAGATAAGGATGGTTGTGATGCGTGCAAAAATAGTAAGAAACTCTGAAAACGAGAGAATCCACCAAAAATTTTTTATCACATTTAATTTTTCAAAATATTTATTTAAAGTTTTAATTTTAGTTGGTTGATTTTCAAAAGAAGTTTCGGGTGGTGGAATGAGAAGACTCGCTAGGTACACTTTTAGAGTTTTTAGCATTATCTTTCTTGTAATTTCATACTGTACTTTTATACCTGCAAATTTGCATGCTAAACAACGACTCCACTCTGCATGAAAAATAAAACTAATAGGATAGCCACAAAACCAAAACCAAAACCAAAACTAAAAATAAAATAAACCAAGATAAAATTCACCCCCACAACATTCAAAATGTAAAACAACTCAAAATTTAATCTCAAACGTCGCATAAAACTACAATTGTAACTAAATTAAGATGTCTCTATCAGATGATCAGGAATTTCTTGGAGGTAGTAAACTACTGTTGCTAACGAGGCTTCCCACGGTTTAAATGAATTTATGGAACTCATTAAGTTGAGTTTAGTAAGTTCATTTGGACTAAGTGAATCCAATAGAAAATAGTGGTGCCAGAACAAGAGAACCGTAGAATTCTATCTAGTGTCTCTCTAATCAACTTTAATATGCCCCCATAAAAATTAAAGAACTTCAACCATAGGGTCACCTGATTTAACATCATAACTTGACACACTAGAAAACTCAAACTCGTCGTGGCAAGGAGCTTGGACATAGCATGGTGGGCAGCATGGTCATCTTCAACAGCAAAACCTGACTTCTCTAGCTAAATCTATCTTTCTTCCTTAGACTTAAACAACAAAGACATAGGACTTTGAGGTTGCTTGTTTATGTAACATAAATCCTGACCTTATCCTTAGGTCCTTGCATAACCCTGCTATACAATATAAGTCCTAATTCGTCTTAGAATTTCGAGGTTGTCGTCCGTCACAACCTAAACTCTCACATCTTCTAGGCTATTTTTGTGATCGTTTCACATGAGTATAGGCCTTAACGAGTAAATATGATAGGATGAAACACTTAAATATTTCTCCTTAAAATTAAAGTCAAACATTAGGATAGCTTGGGAAGTCATCGAGGTTCTCCTCTGGATCTATGACATCCCCTAGTTCTTCCTCCTTTGGACTCTACAAGATGTTCCAAATTTGAACCAATCCCCTTTCAAACCTCTACGTCCGATCTCATTGAAAAGTCCTACCCTTTGAAACTCCTTGAATATAATATTTCTTGATTTTTATTGAGAGTCTTATTAAGTGACTTTGGTCATTTAAGTTGTAATTAACTATAGGGATTTGCCCTTATAGGAAGCTTTTTTCAAACCCGACTTAATATTAGCCCTATTTAATTCTTCATATTAAATAGGGGAACTTGTTGGCAAATAAAATAGTTGCAAAGACTAAACAAATGTCATATATCCCTTAGTTTATTTGATCGAGCCTCATCCTCAAGTCTTATGTGTATCCTTTGGGATAGATATAAGATTTGAGGTACAATGCTCTTTCATTTAAAATATGAAAAATATGGTGTCAGTTTGATTTCATATTTTTCTAAAAATAAAGATATGTGTAAATTAAAACGTCTTTCCGAAGCAGGCGACGCGATTTCGATTCCAGTGACCGACAGCTTTTTACGTGTAACTCCTCCAACCAAAAATAGCGCCGACAGAAACTTAACTAGATATTTGTAAAATAAAGGCAATACAAATAAAAATATCTTTTTTCCTTATCATGATACAGTAAAAAATATAAGAATTTTGTTGTGGAAGTATTCAAATTGTGTTGTGTCAAATAGGAGTAATAGTATTCTTTACCCTTACTAGAGATGCTATAAAGAACATTGGCTAATTTAAAGTTTGAATAGACTTAAAGACGGGTTAGGTAGGGAAGATACTAGCTCTCACTTCAGAGTTCCCTCTTCTCCCTCCATCTATGAGCTAACATCTCATATCAAAACCTAAAACTATAAACTGGGGCTTTAGCTTGTCATTCTAAAGTCTTTTAGAAAAGATAAGGAGATGAGTATCTAAACTAAAATATAAATCTAAAAAATATGGGATATTTTTAGTAGATTTCATGTGGTCAGATTACTCTAGAAAAGATTTAAGATCAGTTCAAATAATTATGTACATTTATCATAGCCAATTAAGTCACTAAAACTCATAAAACTTTAGATAAATATAACATAAACTAAAAAATTATAAAAATTATTCCACACTATAATTAATGATCATTTCAACTCTCTGCAAAAATTTGAAACCCATTTGAATTGATTTATCCACTAAAGTCTATTTTTCAAATAAATTGGGATTTTTGCATAAAAAATTTTACCAAAATATATAAATAGGAAAATAATGAAAAGTAGTTTTAATTGTTCCTTGTGATCTAGGGCACCTAAGAAAGATAAAATTGGTATTAAAATAATTAGTTCATTTTTGTGCTACTTATGAATCTTAAAAATAATTAAAAATATTTAAAAATGTACCAAAATATTTCTAATCGTTCCCTAATCATTCAGAACCCTTTAATTTTTTTTCCTAATTTTTCTAATTTAGTTATGTATTTTAAAACGCTAAAAAATGTATTTTCCTTAATTATTCATTAAAACAATTATAAAAAATAAAATAAAAAATCATAAAAATAAAATTTTTTCTCTAAGTACTCTAAACTTAGAGAGATTTAATTGAAATATAAAAAGTTGTTTTAGAATTTAAATTATATTTTTCATTTAATTAATCAATTCAGTTAATAAATAAATATAATAATTAGAACATAATTTCAACAAATCATGAAATTTGGTCTAAGTGGTCCTCTTACCTAGGTGAAACTCCAATAATTTTCCCATGAACATAAACTTTACTTTGATTAATTAAATAAATTAAAATTGAAAATCATTATTTTGAGCTAAAATAATTATTAAGAAATTAAATAAAAATAAAAATATCATAACTTCTCTGGTAATATATTTTAGATCAATGAGTTTTGAAGTGGGAATCTCTAGGAGCAAAATGGTAATTTTGAAATTTTGATGCCCTAATTATGTTTTAGGTTTAGTCAAAGGGCAAATGGGTAATTTTGATTGTAATAAACTTTTTTAGATGTTTGAAACATAATGGGTTAAGAGATAGAAACCAATTTGCTATCTTTTTCATAATAATGTAAAAAAGTAAGTTTATAACTTTTTTAGGTTTGGAAGCTAACTTAATTGAATGATACTGAAGTGAAGAGCTTAAGCTAGGAATATAATAACACACTCATTTAGAGCCTCTAATTGGTCATAAAATGATAAGTTTGACCCTTTAATGAGAATTAAATTTCATTTAATTTATCATTTTGATTATTATAATTTTACTTCGAAGATTGAACTTAAGAGCTTAGTAGTGAGCTACGCTTAATTTAAATTTGTCTTATGAGGGTTAGAAAATTGAAACTTAATTAATCATGAAAACCTTTAAACAATGCAAGCCCAAATTTGATCATGGGTTTAAGATCTTTAATGGCTTGATCTTGCCTTAAGGGTATCCACGTACATAACTCTTAAATAACACATCAAGTGAATGTTTGAGTATCCCGCTCATGAGATAATTGAAATATTGAGGTTCATTAAGCACAAGATAAATTAATTCATTGAATTTAGATTTAACCTTGGATGATTAATTGAACAACAAAATAATTTCCAATGAACTCGAAACGTTTCAAAGGGTTTTAAAAGGTTGTATTGGGTATGACTCGAACATTTTTATGATCTTTTGCATATTTTGAAGGACAACTGAACCTATTATGCTTTCTTCCAGAAAGATCATCCATTAAAACTTTTACAGACCCACCAAGTCATGTCTCGATACCCTATAATTTATCTAAATCAATAGGAATGCCCTACACTACTTATCCTATCTTAACTGACCAAATGCTCAAGGATTTTAGTCTCCTCTAAGTTATTTAAATCCTTGTGAGCAACTGAAGATGTTTTGTTTTTTCCACATATGGATCATCGGGCTTGTGTAAGTCTAATATCTAGGTGGCTAGGGCAATGAAATTAATTCTAATGCGAGCTAAAATGAGGGAGACGATGTTAGATTCATAATAGTATCTCCTACATCAAGGACATTTAATAAAAGAAGAGAGGATAAAAACTAATAATAATTTTCAACAAATCTTGAGAAGATAATTGCCTCCATTACTTTTAGGTTGTTTGTAGTCTTAAGATGATTAAATTAATTAACTTGTGGACCACACCACTCTACAAAATGTTTTAAATGAAAATTCCCTTTGCAACAAAAATCTCTTTACATGATAAAGTAAATTTTATTTGCATGAAAATTAAATTCAAAAGTGAAAACTTATAAAGGTCCACGGTTAATCATTTTTATCAAGGTTAGTACTTTCCTCTGTAGATTATAGAGTTGGTAATACTCACTTAAGATCATGAAACACACAATCCATCTCTGAGGCCCTGCCTTTACCAATGTCTTACATTTAGACTCGATCTTTCATATGTGACTACATTGTTTTGCTACGACTCAATTTTCTGACTTTTTAAGTACTGGATGCTCATGTCTACTTTCCTACACTTTTTTACATTCTCTACATAATATTATGCTTTCATGATGCTAACCATGCAGCGATAGCAGAGGCCCTGGTACACATTTACAATTTATGCAATATAATTTTATTTATTTACATTACAACACTTTCTTACGAGCACTTATTTAGCTTATATGAAAAAAAAAACATATTTTCAAAGTTAAACAACATTTTTCAAAATAAGGCAAAAGGCATAACACAATCTTTTGAATTTATAGAAGTCCCTCGGATGAGCTAACTGATCCTAACTGTTTGTATGCAACAGTATAACAATGTATGCGATAATATTTTCACAAATATTTCCTTACTTTCCAACAGTACCAAGAACTTGATCCTGAAGAAAATAAGAATTTAACTTTTTAATTTATATATATATATATATTGGGATACTAAGCAAGCATACATATGGTTATCAAGTAATATAGGACTTTTTAGTTAAGCCCTGAATATCGATTTCACGGGGAAATTGACAATATGCACTTTCAAACAACAAACTTCTATTTTAAAAAGACAATTACTTAAACTATAAATAATTTGACAGTAATTAAAATTCAAATTTTTTTGGTATTTTTGATAAATTGACAAAACAGTAACAACTTCTAAATAACTTGAGTTTTTGTAAATGAAAACCACAGAATATGAAAATATCTTTCTCCTTTTCATGAATCAGTAATAAGTATAAAAATTCTATTGTAGAAGTATGCAAATTAAGTTTTGACAAATAGGAGAAATAATCTTCTCTATTCTCACTAGAGATGCTTGTCGGCGCTATTTTTGTGTTAGACTTGCCCGTAAGAAGCTATCAGTCACCGGAATCAAAATCCCGTCACCTGTTTCGGAAGGACATTTTAATTTACATATATATTTAGTTTTAGAAAAATATGAAAGCAAACTGACCCCATATTTTTCATAGTTTAAATGAAAGAGCACTGTACCTCAAATCCTGTCTCTATCCCGAAGGACAAACACAAGACTTGAGGATGAGGCTTGAACAAATAAACTAAGGAATATATGACATCCGTTTGGTCTGCGAAACCTTTATATTTGCTGACAAGTTCCCCTATTTAATAAAAAGCATTAAATAGGGTTTATATTAAGCTGGGTTCGGACATGCTTCCTATAAGGGCAAGCCCCTATAGTTAATTACATCTTAAATGAACAAATTCACCTAAGAAGACTCTCGATAAAAATCAAGAAATATAATCTTCAAGAAGTTTCAAAGGGTAGGACTCTTCAATGAGATCAGACGCAGAGGTGTGAAAAAGGATTGGTTTAAATTTCGAACATTTTTTTATTGTAGAATCCAAAGAAGGAAAAACTAGGGGATATCATGGATCCAGAGGAGAACATCGATGACTTCCCAAGCTATCCTAACGTTTGGCTTCATTTCTGAGGAGAAATATGTAGATGTTTCATCTTGTCAATTTTATTAGTTAGGGCTTACATTTTTGTGAAACGATCACACAAATAGCTTGGAAGTTGTGAGGGTTTAGGTCGTGACAAACGACAACCTCAAAATCCTAAGACAAGTTAAGGTTTATATTGTATAGTAGGGCTGTACAAAGACTTAAAGATAATGTGAGGGTTTATGTTGCATAAGCAAGCAACCTCGAAGTCTTATGACTTTTTTGTTTAAGTCTAAGGAAGGAAGATTGGTTTAGCTGGGGAAGGCATGTTTTACTGTTGAAGATGGCTGTGCTGCCCACCATGCTAGCTCCAAGCTCCTCGCCGCGACAAGTTTAAGTTTTCTAGTGTGTCAAGTTATAATGTCAAATCAAGTGGCCCTATGGTTGAAGTTCTCTAAATTTTATGGGGGCATATTAAAGTTGATTAGAGCAACACCGGTTAGGATCCTATGGTTCCCTCATTCTGACATCACTATTTTCTATTGGATTCACTTAGTCCAAATGAATTTACAAAACTCAACTTAATGAGTTTGATAATTTCATTTAGACCGTGGGAAGTGTCCTTAGCAACCGTAGGTTACCTCCTCCGAGGAATTCCAGATCATCTGATAGAGACATCTTAATTTAATTGAAGTTGTAGTTTTGTGTGATGTTTGTGATTAAATTTTGAGTTATTTTATATTTTGAATGTTGTAGAGGTGAATTTTATCTTGGTTGATTTTAATTTTGGTTTTAGTTTTTGTTTTGATTTTGTGGCTATCCTGATAGTTTTATTTTTCCATGCAAATTTGTATAAGCGCAAAAGTATAACATAAAAGTACAAGAAAGAAAACGCTGAAAATTTTAAAAGCGTACATAGTGAGTCTTCTCATTCCACCACCTGAAACTTAAAATGCATGTCATGGTAATTTATATAGAGGCAAAAAGTAAGGTTTTGATAGTTTTCCTAACTCTATGTCATATTTTTATGGGTCTTAGGAGTTTAATTATAGCTGATTTTGTCAAGAGAAACATATTAAGTTTAGTAAATCTTCAAGATATCCAACAGATCTAGAGAAAGAAGCAGGTGCGTTCTACTCTCTCACTGCCTGGTGGAAAATCCCGAGTTCTTTTAAACTTATTATATTTCTTAATAAGTCATACTGTAAATACCCTTATTGCTTAGTGAGTAAGAGGATATTTTTATTGAGCAAGAGGGTATTTTGTCCTAAATACCCGTATAAGCACATCGTTTTCCTCAGTTCACAGAGCAAGAGGGTATTTTTACTTTTGTGATTTTTCTACACAAAGTTATGTACTTTTGAAGTTAAGAGAGATTACATAAATAGAAAACACCCTATTTTTCTACCTATCCACGCGACGCCCGTCAACCTACGGCGGTTCTGAAGCTCCACGCGGCGCACTCCCATTTGACGCCGCCATCCAAGCCAACAACCACACGTCCCACTGTTCGTGTGAAGAAGCACTGTCCGGCTCCATGTTGGCCGTCCATTTGATACATGATTGATCAAACGACTCTCCATCATAATCCCCGATAGAGTGATCCCGTGACCGTCCGTACTAAAACCTTAAAATCTCAGCCTAGACTCAACCAAATCACTTCGGGTTTGATCCTATGGACTCATCTAAGTGAGGTAATCATGCAATTAAATTAAGCCTAATCAAATGGAGAATCAAAATAGGCTCGGGAGGGAAAGAAGTTTTATACCTTTGCTCTGAGAAGTGAAGCTTCAATCAGAGGGTCTTGGCACGTTCCTTGGGCTCTAAGGAGGCTAGGGATTAAACCTCTTACTGTGGTGTGAGGCCTAGATATGATTTCGATCACGACCAGATTTGGGTGTTGGTCTAGAGTTATGGTGGGCTCTATGAGAGGGTAATTTGATCGATCTTTTGCTTCTTTCACTGTTGTGAACGTGTAGGTGGATTTAATTTGAGTTTGGTGGTATGTGGAGGTGTATTGGGCTTTGTCCTGGTTTTTGGTAAGATTTCAAGCTCACAATTAAACTCTGGAAGTGGAAATTGGTGAGGGAAAATAGTTGGAATGCACTAAAGGGATCTTAGGAAAGCTCTGTCGTCAATTTGGAGAGGTCTCTCAAAGAAATTTTCAGTACTTAGTTTAACGGCCATGGAGGTGGCCTTTTATAAAAATGGGGTTATGGTGGCTGTCATATCCAATTAAGGGGTGTAATCTGGTGCTTAGGTGGAGGGCAGAGGAGCTCTACAATTCAATTTAGCTGAGTTGGCCTCTAGGTTTGATTTAGGTGAAGCTTCATTGGTGTGGCTCTTGGTTTGGCCATTTTCAGGCTACTAAGCTGACTAGCTGGCCAGGGGGAGGTGGATAGGTGCTCAGGGCATCCAGAGGAATCTATCACAATAATCAAATGGAAATGTGTTTTGATTTGGCAAGGATATCTTAAGCATGTGTTTTTTTGGGAACAAGATCCCTTAATTTGGGGGACATTTGGTCCATGGCTTAGTTTAGGTGGTTAGATGGGTTTTGGCTCAGCCTTAGGGTCTAACCAATGGCTGAGGTGGAGTTAATTTGGTGACTTTAGGGTAGTTAGGCCATCTTTAATGCATAGGTTCAATGTGGATTCAAGTGATCAAAGTTTGGGTCTGGACTAAGTTAGCCATGTCAAATGACCTAATTGATTGATCAACATTGTGTAGATGATTGTCATGAAGGTTTTTGGAGAAGGGTTGAAGTGATTTTGAGTTCAATTGGTAGGTCAATTTTAGGGATTGTTGAGATTTGGCCAATTTAGGCATGTTGGGCTAGACATGGGTCTAAGTTGTGCTAGCCTTGGACTAATTCCACATTAATTATTGTAAATGGTCAATAGGGACCCTATGAAGAGTTTTCAACATGAATTGGATGCCAATTTGGGGGTTAAGGCTATCAATTGGGTGAAATTTGGGGATTTAGCTAATTTGGGAATTTTGGATTTAGGCCAAAATCAAATGAATTTGAGGCTTCACCAAGGCCAATTGATGGTTTATTCTGATGTGTAGGAATGTTATAAAATTTTTTCAACATTTATTTTTGGCCAATTGACTAGGCTATGGGTTCAATTTGGCGAGATTAGGTCATGTGACAAAAATTAGGGGTTTGATCTATAAAAAATTAGGTTCAAATCTGGGCCAATTAAGTTTGGATTTGGTCTAGTTTAGTCATATCAAAAGTGAATTTGAGTTTAGGATTGAAATTGGGATAAATTGAGATGAAATCGATGGACATTTGAGTTGAATTTGGGAAAATTTGGACCTTTAAAGGGCAATTTTGGGGTTTGGATCAAAGAAGGTCAAATTGGGTCATGTGATAGTTGAGGAAAATGGAATTGAGAATATTTTGGAGGTTTTGAAAATTTTTGGTAATTTTTTTAAATTTTTTGGAATTTTGGGGTAAGGAGGGGTATTTTGGTAATTTGGCCAATTCTTGGTGATCTCGGATAGTTGGGGTGTTTTTAAGGTGTTTGAAATGATTTTTGACCCAAGTTAGGTGTTTTGGGTAAATTTGGAGATTTTGGCCAAATTTGGGGTCCTAAGAGTATCTGGGTAGTTTGGGGAATTTAGGGGCAAAATGGTAGGTTGGGTATCTTAGTAGAGTTGGAGTACCAACCACCATTAATAAGCCATGGACCAATAGAAACCCCACTTTGGGTCCTCTATGTAGTGTTCTTAGGTAAACCCTAGCCTAGGGCTAATGGGTTTATGGAACCACCTATATAAGTCTTCCAAAAACATCAAGGGACCAAAGCCTAGAAGCTCTAGGTTTATGGTATTGAGTGATTGTGAGTGCGAACAAGTGTTTTAGCCCTAGACCAACACCCGGGGTCAACCTTAAGGTCCAACAGTCGTAAGGGTGACTCATCTTGAGTTTCCCCCATAGTGGCCCCACCTACTAAGTACTAGAGGTCAGGACCAATATGTGGAACTTCAAGTTGAGTAGAGAAGAGTTTGAAATTGCTAATGGTGAGGGCTTCTTGTCTAATTTTATAAGAATAATCAATAGGGAAGTCCTATGGCTAGACCATAGGCTACTAAAGAGGAGAAATTGAACCTCAACCAAAAGTGAGGTCAACAAATGGACCCCAATAGGTGTGGTGTGCTGGGCAAGCACACCGCGCGTATTGGTGTTGACTGACAAGATCAACAAAAACCAATAGAAACTTCTAGGCCAAGTTACCTGAAAGTATATGTAGAATTGTGTGTGTGGTTTGTTTCTATTGGGGAAATTAGCGGGTGCATATTTGATCAAGTCAAGAAGTAGAAACTCTCACTAGGGATTGGAGTGTAGATTTTGAGTTATGAAATTTCAGAAAATTATAGAGGATGGGGATCAGTATGTAAGTGCTGACTCCGAGGTGGGAATTGAAATTTAAGTATCAATTCCGAAAAGAAAGGAAGAGTCAGAATTTGGGTACCTACCTCAAAAGATGAGAATCAAAATTTAGGTACTGATCTAAAAATGAGATTTGAAATTTAGGTTTCAATATTGAGAAGAGAGTCAAAATTTAGGTATCGAGCTCAAAAGATGAGAATCGAAATTTAGGTACTGATTCAAAGACGAGATTTGAAATTTAGGTATCAATCTCAGGGACAGAGTCAAAATTTAGATATCTACCTTGAAAGATGAGAATCAGAATTTAGGTACTGATTCAAAAAAATGAGATTTGAAATTTATGTATCAATCTCAAGGAGAGAGTCAAAATTTAGGTAT
>NEWO01000091.1:637901-693676 GCA_003013225.1 Phalaenopsis aphrodite
AGCTTGTGGTGTTGAATTTGTAGAAGTGTGTCATGTGGAAATGTTGATTTTGTTGAAGAAGATTTGTAGAGCTTCTTGGGATTTTGTGCAGAATGGAAAATTCTATGGGGATATGAAGATAGTTAATGCAGATAAGGATGGTTGTGATGCGTGCACAAATAGTAAGAAACTCTGAAAATGAGAGAATCCACCAAAAAATTTTTATCACATTTAATTTTTCAAAATATTTATTTAAAGTTTTAATTTTAGTTGGTTGATTTTCAAAAGAAATTTCTTTTGTTGTTTATCCATTGGTGTTTATTTTTACTTAAATTTTATTTATTGTATAAGGTTTGTTATTTCGTTCTTTGTTCATTGAAATTCTGAACCAAGGTGTGGTTTGTGGCTTTCATCCATCAGACAAAAAGACAACTGACAAAAAAGCACATTCCTGAGAAAGATTTTCATTAATCTGCTTCAATAAACAGATGTCACAGATCGAGCATAGGTTAACGCCTCAAAAGGTACAATATATAGTCCATGTCAAAATAAATTCAGAACATCTCATGTTATGAATACGTTGTAGGCTGAATATATCAAATACATATCATGTTGCTAAAAAAAAGTGAACCCTCTGACCGTCTGTACTAGGTATGACGAGCTCCTGATCAAGCAGACCTTCTAAGTCATGCTCTATGATAAGAGTTCCCTTCGCATGTACTTAAAGGTACAACTCTCCATAGCTCGTACGGAAGTAGCTCTTCCAGTTCCGGGTCTGGCTGAAATCAATATGGCATTTTGCTGTCATCCATCCTGCGGAAAGTCACAGACACCTTAAGGTGTCATATCCCTGGTATGCAATGTTTGGTGACATCTACACCATTGCCTTTAAGAACGAGCACTGAACTGACTGGTAGAGGAATCTCCACAGAACATCTGAATTCATCAGGGCCAACGATATCGACTTCTTTCCTAAATAAAATATTGTTTTTTCTCATAAATGAGATCAAGCAAAAAGGCCTCACAAAATTATGATGATTAATGTGTGGAGGAATGCAATCACCCTCTTCATAGATATTGATAATTCAACTACTGGAAATGCAGGTAGCAGGTAGAATATTCTATTTGACCATTATTTTGATCATCCATTTTATTATTGGCGGTAGCAGATCTACTTGATCATATCTAAGGATCCTAGGTAGATTCCCCTGTTTGTCATTTATGAAGTTATAACAACAGCCGCACTGGATGGTGATTCTTCCCTTTCCACTCATCCATTTCTTTGGCTCGGAATATGTTATTTCCATGAGGAGGCCCGCTCAGCCTCTATCTCTTAAATCAAAGAAACAATCCAAAATGCTTCTTGCATCATTTTTTGGAGAAAACCCTCGTATATAGCTCCAAGCCTTCGAGTATGTTGATGAACTTACCCTGAACTTCTTCCTAAAACTCAAAGTCTCTTTTATTTACTTTACTTATCTTGTAGTAATCTATCATAGCAAGGGTTGGCAGCTATCGTGGCCATTCATTCCTTCGAGCATTGGTAGGAACCCAAACTGGCGTTGGTTGATCTGGAGCATGAGACTCGACCTCTAGTGGGATGTACGACCCTGGGCTCCACGGTACATACTGATCTGTTTGCAATGGGACATACGACTCATCCATAATAAAATTTGAAGTCTGAGACCCATTGCTACTTGAAGTATACTCTTCCAATGTACTAAAACGTTGTAAATGTAGAACATTGCAATTTAAGCATTCTATGAACGTGCCCGTGGCTGACGTCCCGGTTGGTATTTCAGCATTATACGTTGCAAAACATCTGAAATTGAAAGCGTATCTAACTCTGTCACAAACCCTGGTTCTTCATCCGTAGTGGGTAGGCTAGCAGAAGTTTCTTTCAGGTCTAAATCATAAATATGCCCCTAAGGAATAGGGGTGAGCAAGTTGTCCATCTCTCTTTCACGTCTGCATTCTTATCATAGAAAAGCTCTCTACTTCTTGCGGCTGGCGTTCTTGCATTGCGTCCTGCAAAGCAAAGTACTTGGCAGTCATTCGTTATTGGTGGCTACTAGGCCTCTAGCTGGTGTAGCTACCATGGAAGGCAGTCGACCAGACCCTTCCATCGGAGCTTGCTCTGTTATCACATTCTTGCCTTTGTGTGATACATTTTCTTTATCGGTCACTCTCAGTAGTGAAAGCAATCCCTCTTTCTCTTTGCAGCTGACTACGTCCATGAGAGGACCTTCGTAGTTCATGTGAACCTAGTGAAAATCCATGTTGAAATCTATGGTACCGCCTTGCGACGCCATTTCATCATTTAGTGCGAGGCTCCAGCCATCCTGAAAAGCAAAGATCAGCCTCTAACCCGACATTTTTCTGCAGACAACAGGAAAAATGTCAGTGGGCTGAAACTTGTCATGAACAAGAACAAAACAAAGTATTTATTAATTTAAATTTTAGTTTGTTTTGTTGAAATGAATTGTTTATTTTATGTATGAGTTTTGTTTAATTTAGTGGAACTTTATACTTAAAAGTGGAAAGAAGAAAATTTGAAGTTTAAAATTTCTTTCTCAAAATTTTCATTATATTGAGGTTAATTACAAATTTTGGACCCTGTCATAGACATTTGGCCACATAGATAACCCTAAAACAATCAAAGTTTCCAAAGTTTCTAAGCAAGCAAAGGCAAGCGGCATCAGGTTGCGTAATATGTTTTCAGATATCATCCGTTTTTTGGTAACACAGGTCTATCGCCCTGGAAGTCCACTAACTGGTAGGCTCCTCTTGTGTAGACCTTTTCAATGACAAATGGTCCCTCCCAAGTTGGCTTAAATTTTCCACCTATTATGCGGCGTGCAAGAATAGGCTTTTTTAGCACAAGTACGAGGTCACCAACTTTGAATGCCCTTGGGCAGACCAATTTGTCATGGGCTTGCACCATCTTTGCTTGGTAAATCTCCAAATTTTTTTGTGCTTCTAGTCATTTTCCCTCGAGACTCTCCAGTTCTTCAAGTCTGAGTTTTGCGCTTTTTTCCATTGTGAGTTGGTTGGAAACGGCGACTCTGAGAGATGGTGTTTGGATTTCTAACGGTAGCACTACCTTGGACCCATACACGAGCATATAAAGTGTACACTGAGTGGGAGTCCTAAAAGTCATCAAGTAGGCCCACAAGGCTTCTATTAGTTTGTTGTGGCAATCCCTTTTATTTTTATTCAGTGTTTTCTTCAAAAATTGTACCAGTGTTTTGTTGAAAGTCTCAGCCAGACCATTTGCTCTAGGATAGTAAATCGTAGAGTATCTTCAATCTATCCCATGTATTTTGACAAAATTGTTGATCTTTTTACTTCTGAAAGCTGTCCCATTGTTGGAAATTATTCTTCGTGGTACTCCAAAATGGTAGACAATTTGGCTTTTGAAAAATTGAAGGATGTGCTGTGTCGTAACCTCGCGTAGCGGTACTGCCTCTACCCATTTGGAGAAGTAATCTATAGTGAAAAGTATAAACCTGTGTCGTCTAGAAGATGGAGGGTCTATCGGACCTATTATGTCAGTGTCCCAACACTCGAATGACCACGAGACAACAGTTGGGTGTAGCACATTCGAAGGTTGAGGTAAGACCACCCAATGCACTTATCATTGGTGACATCTTCTTGTTGTATCCATGCAATCAGACATCATTGTTGGCCAATGATACCCGAGTCTTTTGATCCACATAATCCGACATGTACTTCTTTAACAATATTTTGTGCTTCGGCTCTGCTCAAACACCGTAGCCACATCTGGTCGAATGATCTTCTATGGAGAACATTTCCCATCAGGGCGTAAGACATAGCTCTTCTTGTGATGTGGTGCGCCTCAGACTTGTCTTCTGACAGCTTTCCAGTATGAAAATATTCTATTAATGACTTTTGCCAATCTTCGTTGATGTCTGCAACTGTATTTATTGTTTCTTCTTTTCCAAGCTTGTGTAGTGTTTCTACGTCGATCCGAGAGAAGACTCATCTTCCTTGCATGGTGACTTCAATGGAATCCTCCGGGGAACAAGCCATTTCCTTAGCAAGTTTTGTTAAAGCGTCGGCAAGGGCATTATCTCCCCTAGGAATCCAGTAGAAAGTTACATCAGGAATCTGCTCCAGGAATCCTGTACTGATGGTATTCTGCTAATCTTGGTTTCAAAATTATGTATTTTCCGACAACTTACTGGATGAAGAGTTGGGAGTCGCCATAAATGACAATGTTAGTTATATCCATTTTGAGCTTGTCATTTCCAATCTGGTGATTAAAGCTTCATATTCTGCTTCATTGTTGGTGCATGACTCTATTAGGTGGTATGAAAATCTCATCTTTCCCTTATCTAGCGTGATAAAGATCAAACCAATCCTTGCTTTGCCTGCTATAATTGTGCTTGATCCTTTGTCTTTTCTAGCTGATGAAGCGCCATCGAAGTACATCTCCCAGTGTTGTGCACTGGATAATTCCATTTGTAATACTTGCTTGTCTGGTAACTCGTCGTTGAGAGAGGACCCAGCTGGTAGTGGGTGTGCAGCAAGAAAGTCTGCTAGTATCTTTCCCTTGATAGCACGGAGGGGAACAAAAGTTATACTAAATGGCAATAAGATCATTTACTATCTTGCTAGACATCCTGAGAGTGTTGGTCGGGTCATCAAATATTGCAATGGATTAACTTTCAAGATCAGGGTAATTTTATGAGAAAACATGTAATGTCTAAGCTTTGGGCAGCAAAAATTAACACCAGACAATGCTTCTCAAGAGGTAGATACCTTATCTTCGTCGGTATTAGGAGATGACTCAAGTAGTAGAGCACATTTTCTTTGTCCTGGTTTTCAATAAGATTTTGAGCTTAAAATTGAACACCGGCAGTGGAAATTGGTGAGGGAAAACAGTTGGAATGCACTGAGAGGATCTTAGGGAAGCTTTGTGGTTAATTTGGACAGGTCTCTCTAAGAAATTTTCTACACTTAGTTTAACTTCCATGGAGGTGGCCTTTTATAAAAATGGGGTTTTGGTGGCTGGCATGACCAATTAGGGGGTGTAATGTGGTGCTTAGGTGGAGGGCGGAGGAGCTCTACAATTCAATTGGCTGAGCCGGCCTCTAGGTTTGAATTGGGTCAAGCTCCATGGGGGTGGCTCTCAGTTTGGCCATTTTTCAGCTACTAGGCTGGTCGGACAGCCAAGGGGAGGAGGCTAGGTGCTCAGGGCATCCAGAGGAATCTGTCACAACAATTTAATGCAAATGTATTTTGATTTGGCAATGATATCTTAAGCATGTGCTATTTTGGGAACAAGGTCTCTTAATTTGGGGGACCTTTGGACCATGACTTAGTTTAGGTGGTTAGATGGGTTTTGGGTCATTCTTAAAGTCTAACCAATGGCTGAGGTGGAGTTAATTTGGTGACTTTGGGGTAGTTAAGCCATCTATAATGCATAGGTTCAATGTGGATTCAAGTGACCAAAGTTTGGGTTTGGACTAGGTTAGCATGTCAAATGACCCAATTGATTGATCAAGATTGTGTACATGATTATCATGAAGATTTTTGGTGAAGGGTTGAAGTCATTTTGAGTTCAATTGGTAGGTCAATTTTAAGGATTGTTGAGATTTGGCCAATTTAGGCATGTTTGGCTAGATGTGGGTCTAGGTTGAGCTAGCCTTAGGATAAATCCAAATTGATTGTTGTAAATGGTCAATAGGGACCCCACGAAGAGCCTTAAACATGAATTGGATGCCAATTTGGGGGTTAAGGTAATCAATTGGGTGAAATTTTAGGATTTAGCCAATTTGGGGCTAAATTTTGGAATTTTGGATTTAGGCCAAAATCAAATGGATTTGAGGCTCAAATCATGGGGCCAATTGACTAGGCTATGGATTTGGTGAGATTAGGTCATGTGACCAAAATTGAACGTTTGACATATACCAAAGTTGGGCTCAAATCATGGGCCAATTATGCTTAGATTTGGTCTAGTTTAGAAATATCAAAAGTAAATTTGAGTTTAGGATGGAAATTGGGGTAAATTGAGATCAAATTGATGGACATTTAAGTTGAATTTGGGGAAATTTGGGCCTTTAAAGGGGAATTTGAGGGTTTGATCAAAGATGGTCAAATTGGCCAAATTGGGTCATGTGATAGTCGAGAAAAATGAAATTGGGAATATTTGAGGCGTTTTGGGAATTTTTGGGATTTTGTTGGAATTTTTGGAATTTTGGGGTAAGGAGGGGTATTTTGGTAATTTGGCCAATTCTTGGTGATCTTGGGTAGTTTGGGTGTTTTCAAGGTGTTTGAAATGATTTTTGAACCAAGTTAGGTGTTTTGGGTAAATTTGGAGATTTTGGCCAAATTTGGGGTCCCAAGAGTATGTGGGTAGTTTAGGGAATTTGGGGGCAAAAGGCTAGGTTGGGTATCTTAGTAAAGTTGGAGTACCAACCACCATTAATAAACCATGGACCAATAAAACCCCCACTTTGGGTCCTCTATGTAGTGGTCTTAGCTAAACCCTAGCCTAGGGCTAATGGGTTTAGGGAACCACCTACAGGAGTTTTCCAAAAGCATCAAGGGACCAAAGCCTAAAAGTTTTGGGTTTAGCGTAATGAGTGATTGTGAGTGCAAATAAGTGCCTTAGCCTTAGACCAACACCCAAGGTCAACCCTGAGGTCCAACAATCCTAAGGGTGACTGATCTTGAGTTTCCCCCATAGTGACCCCACCTACATAGTACTAGAGGTCAGGACCAATATGTGGAACTTCAAGTTGAGTGGAGAAGAGTTTGAAATTTCTAATGGTGATGACTCCTTGTCCAGTTTTCTAAGAATAGTCAATAAGGAAGTCTTATGGCTAGACCTTAGGCTACTAAAGAAGAGAAACTGAACCTCAACCAACGGTGAGGTCAGCAATGCTATAAATAACATTGGTTAATTTAAAGTTTGAAAAGTTCTGAAGACCGGCCAGGCAGGGAAGATACCAGCTCTCAATCTAGAGTTCCCTTGATTCCCTCCACTTTGGGGCTAACATCTCGTATCTGAACCTAGGACAATAAATTAAGTTGAGGGCTTTAACTTGTCACTCTAAAGTCCTTAAACTCTACACCCTTCAATGATTATTTTCCTATTTATATGCACTAAATCATATGAATTGCATTCTCATTCATTCAACCTCATGTGATTCTTTCCAATTATTGACTCAGACAATACAAGCCCGGTTCTTACATTTTCTCTCAACAAATTTTAACATCTTGATGGGTCAGATCAAGAAGTAAATGAAGTGCATGAAATTAAATCATCACAACTTCTTCCAACATTAAAGATTAATACTCTTCATAACTTATAGCCAACACATTAATTACTTATCATTTTAAGGAGAAAGATAAAGAAAACAACTCAGAATCCATGGAGAAAACAAAACCAAATTTTAGTTTAAAAGTAGAAATCATTATCAAACCAACAAGAAGTCTCGATTAAAACCAAATGTAGTTTAAAAACAAAGATAAAACCTTATATTAAATTCTCCACCAAACTCTTGAACTTTCTTGAATCTCTTCTCTTTTACAACAATCTATACTCTAAAAATAAAACTAAAAACAAAAAGGAAAAAGTAAATTTATGGTGCCTGAATATCTCCACAAGATTCTCCACAATCTTCTCAGGACTCAGCACTCTCTCCCTTATCAAGCACCCCACTGAAATGTCTCAACTTCTTTCTTTTCTAAAATTCCCAAGAGGTGCCTTGGAAATTTTTCAAAATGTGTCCAAATTCAATGTATTCTCGAAGGGATGCCTCCTTTCACAAGTCTTTTAATAATATTTCTATTCTTAGTGGTCATAACCACCCTCTTTAGCCAATAGTTTTCTCAAATGACTCTTCAAAATTCAGCCAAATGAAGAAAACTGCCAAATAACTGCCCCTGACACTTAAGTACGGGGCCTCTGGTGCTTAAGCGCGGCCTTCTCTGTTTCACCAGCGCTTAAGTGCCGGATCTAGTGCATAGGCGCCAAAATCCTTTTGCACAAATTTCACATTTTTTCTCCGAAATTCATCATTTTTTACTCCTTTTAGCATTTTTTAAAATTTGTACTTATACCTGAAAGAAAAACACACAAATACCTTCTATTAAAGTGCAATATCTAAAAAATAGGTATAAAAATGTGTCTAAAAATACTATATATTTTAGGTGTATCAAAATCCGCTAGACTTAAAATGGTACTTGTCCTTAAGTCACACTTCAATCTTTAAAATTTAAATAAGTATGATATGTATTTGAGTTTCTTTAGGAGTTACTAAAATTTAGATTTAGAAATATAGTAGTCCAATTTAGATAAAATATTCAGTAAATGAGACCAATTTAAGTTTTATAAATTTTTAATGTTAAGGAAGATGAAAATATGAGTTCCTATCTAATTCAGAAATATTGTAGATTCTCCAAGTTTATAATTTATTCCTTTTCTTATCTCCAATTAAAAGTTTTTATAAAGAAAAATTTTACTTACTATATTATATCCTCAAGCTTAAGAGTTGCTCAAGTCTTATACTTTAAAAAGATCAAATGTGGAACCAATTTTTGATTAGGCCCTAATCCTAAAGCTTCTCCTCTCTTTTACTTTCTTTTATTTTCTTTTCTTTTTTTCTTTTCTTTTTCTTTTCGTTTTCTTTTATTTTTCAGGCAAGGATTACTATATTTGGATAGGCCTTTAATAATTTTGAATTCCACTTCTCCTTTCCTAACGCAAAGTTTTGATATGAATCTGTTATTTATCAACATAATAATAGTTTTGAAAATTATTTTAATAAAAGAAATTTAAGTAGTAAAAATAAAAGTCTAAATTTTCTAAATTTTTCAAAAATAAAATATTTCTTACTAAAGATATTTACACTATATTTAACATTTCCTACACTAAAAAATTTTAATTGAAAGTTTTTCTTCATTAATAAGAATTTTAACTATATTCTCTTACTCATTTCTTTAATCAAATTTTGCTTCCCTAATATAACTTCATATACATGATCATTTCCTTTTCAAATTAAATTAATTTGTCGCACATTTGAGAATAAATAAAATTCAAGTTTTGAAAATACTTTTCATTCCTCCCCAAAATTAAATTTTTTTTAACAAGATTAAACGGTTTAGCAACAGATATAAATAAGTAGAAATGAAAATGGAAATAACATGCTTACATGAATTTTTATATCCTAATTATATAAGTATAAAACTAAAAAAACAAGAGTAAAATCAATTTTTGATCAATTTTCTATTATTATATCAATTTTTGACTTACATTGAATGGCATTGTTGACCTTACTTTTGGTTGAGGTTTAGTTTTTCCTCTTTAGTGGCCTATGGTCTAGCCATAGAACTTTCTTACTGGCTATTCATAGAAAGCTAGAAAAAGAACCCTCACCATTAGAAATTCTACACTCCTCTTTACTCAACTTGAAGTTCCACATATTGGTCCTAACCTCTAGCACTTAGTAGTGGGGTCATTATGGGGGAACTTAAGATGAGTCACCCTTAGCAGTAGACTTTAGGGTTGACCCTGGGTGTTGGTCTAAGGCTAAGGCACTCACTTGCAATCACTTACACTCACAATCACTCACTACCCTAAACCCAGAATTTCTAGGCTTTAGTCCCCTGATACTTTTGGGGGACTCCTGTAGGTGGTCCCCTAAACCAATTAGCCTTGGGTTAGGGTTTGGCTAAGAGCACTACATAGAGAACCACAAATGGGGTTTCCATTGGTCCATGGCTTATTGATGGTGGTTGGCACTCCAACTCTACCAAGATACCCAACCTGTCCTTTTGACCCTAAATTTCCCCATATTACCTAGATACCTTTGGGACCCCAAATTTGGCAAAAATTTCCAAATTTACCTAAAATACTCAACTTGGTTCAAAAATCATTTAAAATACCTTGAAAACACCCAAACTACCCAAAATCACCAAAATTAGCCAAATTACCCCTAAATTCTAGGAATTCCAAAAAATTCCAAAAATTCCCAAAACCCCCAAAATATTCCTAATTTCAATTTTCTTAACTATCACATGACCAAATTTGGCCAATTTGACTATATTTGATCAAAAACCCCAAATTGCCCTATAAAGGCCCATATTTTCCCCAAATCACTCATAATGTTTATGAAATTGGTCTCAATTTACCCTAATTTAAATTCTAAACTCAAATCCACTCTTTATGTGACCAATCTAGACCAAATTCATGCTCAATTAGTCCATCATTTGAATCCAATTTTGAGTTAGATCAAAACCCCAATTTTGGCCCCATGACTTGGTTCCACCAAATTGAACCCATAGCTAACTCAATTGGCCACAATTTGTGTTGAAAAATCTTCATAACATCCCCATACATCAAACTTGACTTTCAATTGCCCTTGTTGAGGCCTTAATTTCATTTGATTTCAGCATAAGTTCAAAAGCCCCAAATTTGCCCCAAATTGGCCATATCTCAAAATCTCACCATATTGATGGCCTTAGCCCCAAAATTTCCACTCCATCCTTTCATAAAAAATCTACAAAACATCTACCTTGATCATTTGAACCATTCAATTTGTACTTAGCCCATATCTAGCCTATCCTAGATCCATATATAGCCTAACATGCCCAAATTGACCAAATTTCAAAATTCCTCAAATTGACCTACCAATTGAACTCAAAATCGCTTCAACCCTTCCCCAAAAATCTTCATGAAAATCATCTACACAATATTGATTAATCAATTGGGTCAATTGACATGGCTAACCTAGCCCAAATCTAAGATTACTTGAACCCACATTGAACCCATGCATTAAAGATGGCCTAATTACCCCAAAGTCACCAAATTAACGACTCCATAGCCATTAGTTGGACCCTACTGACCAGCCTAAACCTCTTAAAACCACCTAAACTAAGCCATGGACCAACGGTCACCTAAATTAAGGGATTTCATGCCATATTTGCTTAAGCTTAAGATATTTTTACAAAAACAAAGCCTAAACACATTAAGTTACTGTAACATATTCCCCTGGCTCACCTAAACTCCCTAGACACCTCCCATGGCCGGCCGACCAGCCTAGTGGCCAAAAAATGGCAGAACCAAGAGCCACCCCCATGGGATTAAACCCAATTCAAACCTAGAGGCCACATCATCCAAATTGAAGCTTAGAGCGTCTCTGATCTCCACCTAGGCAGCACATTTCACCCCCCAATGGGCCATGGCAGCAAGCTTAAGGCCATTTTTATAAAAAGCTCCCCTCCAAGGCCATGGAGGGAGAGCTGAAAACTCCTCTAAGAGACTTCCCCAAATTGATCCCAAAGCCTTTTTGAGACCTCCTCAATGCAACCCAACCACCATATTGCCCTGAATCCCCTTGCCAGAGCCCAATTTTTGAGCTCAAAACCTTGTCAGAGATAGGACAAAGCTCTCCACACCTCTGAACTCCACCAAACTCAAATTAAACTCACCCACACCTTCAAAACATTGAGAGAAGCCAATGCCCTATCAAATCCCCCCTTCCACAGAGCCCCTAGCATTGCTCTAGACCAACACCTGAAATTGGCCTTGGTCGAATTTGGGTCTAGGCATTTCACCAAGACCAGAGGCTCAATCTATAGCATCCTTGGACCCCAATGAACGTGTCAAGGACCTCTGATTGAAGATTCACTTCTTAGAGCCAAGGTACAAAACTTCTCCTCCTCTTGAGCCTATTTTGATTATCTATTTAATTAGGCTTAATTTAATTGCACAATTACCATATGAATATGTTCGTCTCACTTAGACGAGTCTATAAGATCAAACCCAAGATGATTTGGTTAAGATAGGCTGAGATCTTAGGGTTTTAGTATGGACAGTCACGAGATCACTCTATCGGGGTTGATGATGGGGAGCCGTCCGATCTCGCGTGTATTGGATGAACGGAGGAGATCGAGCAAGCAGCGCTTCCTTACATGAACTGAGGGCCGAGTCAACGCTGAGGTGGACGGCGACATCAAGCGGGAGCGTGCCGCATGGAGCTTTGGAGCTGTCGTAGGTTGATGTGGCGCCGCGCGTTTAAATAGATAAATAAGGATTTAAAAAAATAAAAAAATGATCCCTAACCTTAAAAATTCATATCTTATTTTAGAAAAATTATAAAAATAAAATAAAAATACCATCTTGCTCAATGAATAGAGGAGAACAATGTGGAAATGATTTAGAGTCCATTTGATGCGTATTTTAATTTTAATTAATTAAGTACTAAGTTGGATGTTTTGATTCTCCAAGCATGTATTAATCTCACCATGGCTTGAAATTTTAGCATGTTGTTGCCTCTGTCTTAGGAAAAATCCATCATTTTTCCATAGTTAGAGGAGGTCCCTAGATAGAGAATCATAGTTTTCAGGTTTATGTGCATTATTTGCTTAAAAAAATCATGAAAATTAGCATGTTGCTTAGAAAAATCTATGAAAATTTTGTAAGGTTTATGATGACCAGATAGCCTATAGAAAAATTTTTAATGAGCAAGTCATTCAAAATACACCTAACCCTTACAAACCCTAAATCAATAAGGTAATTAATTTTGAAAAATACAAACAATTAAATGACTTGATTTTTTATATCCACTATTTTTTAGGATCCAGAGAACTTACCATAAAAATTTTAAAGCATCTTGAGTTCATTTGGTAACTTAAGTTGATTTTTAAAGATAAATAACATTTTTGGCACTTAAATAATTTTTAAAAATTAAAATATAACTCAAAAATTCATAAAACTAGGTTTTTTAAGTTTTCAGTGATCATGGGTATTTTCTAAAAATAAAATGTTATTTAAAATAAAAAACTTCTTTTTTTTAACCTATTTTAAATATTAAAATAATTTAAAATTCATAAAAATCACAAAAAATAATAAAATTAATGAAAATATTCTAAATTGCTTTCTTAAGCACCTAGGAACAATTATAATATTTTTCCTGATTTTCTAAATAAAGATACTAAATTTTAAAGCTTAAAAATAATTTTTAAAGGCTAAAAATGGGTTTTTACTAAAAATAATTCCAATAAATCAGAAAAAACTCAAAAAAATAAAAAATTTTCTCTTCTAAGTTCTCTGACCTTAAGAAGATTTTTCAAAAATATAAAACTTAATTTTCTCCATTTAAAATAATTTATATTTAATAAATACCTCAAAATTTAAAATAATTCTTAAAATTCAAATAAAATTCAAAATATCATGAAATTTGGTCAATTGGCTTGTCTGGCTTATGTCTACCTCTTGTAAAAATTTCAAGGGAGTAGGATTTATCTTGGTCATATTAGAAATTTTCTTTGAAAAAATCCTATTTTTACATGAAAAGAAATATAAATTAAATTACATTTTAAAAAATCACATTTTCTTCCCTGATGTCTTAATTGACCCATGAATGAGGCAAGATAAAAATATCAAAGTCATTTGAATTGAATTTGACAAATTATGAAGTGTTAGAGCCTTTAGGGCAAATATGTAATTTTGAAATTTAGCCTTAATTAACATTTAGGCTTAATTCAAGGAGGGAAATGGGCAACCTCTAATCTTAATTTAGATGTTTTAAACACAAGGGGTTAATTGGTAGAAACTAACCTCACTTTCTTAATTGAAAACATAAGTTAATAAATTTCTACATTATTAAAATTTGGAAGTTTATTAAAATAAAATGAACACAAGACTGAGGGGTATGACTTTTAAAGTCAATAATTAATCAATTTAATACCCCTATTTTTATTTTCAAATAAAATTTAAATCATGAATCATGACCACCTAAAGCTTATCCTTTTCAAAACAAACTAAGACACTCACCTAGGTCTTAAGAGCTTAGTAATGACTTAGGCTAAATTAATTTTCATTTAAATGAGGATTAGAAAAGTAAATATCAATTAAAACTAAGACGTCTTTCAAACACTACAAGCCTAATTAGGACCAAAATCTGGTTAAGTGTTCCAATGGCACTAACTTGCCTCTTTAAGGGTCTTCACCCACATAATCTTCAAAATTTAATTACAGATGATATCTACCTTACGCTTAGGGATAATTGAGACATCAATTCTCACTGAGCACTAAGGGTATTTATAGGATGAATTATTAAGCAACAAAATAAGTTTAAAAGAACTCGAGATTTTCCACCAAATAGCGAGAGAGTAGCTTGGACCTGCTTCTTTCTCTAGATCTGTTGGATACCTCAGAGATTTACTAAACTTAATATATTTTTCTTGGCAACATCATCCTTAAGTAAACTCCTATAGACCCACCAAGATATGACCTAGGGTTAGATAGTTTGTCAAAATTTTACTTCTCTCTTTCGTATAAACAACCTTAACATGCCTTTTAAGTTTCAAATGGTGGAACAACAAGACTCTCCACGAATGTTTTTACAGTTTTTAGCAGTCTTTCTTGTACTTTCATACTGTACTTTTATACCTGCAAATTTGCATGCTAAACAAAGATGCCACCTTGCATGAAAATTAAAACAATTAGAATTGCCACAAAAACAATACTAAAACTAAAATCAACAATGATAAATATCACCTCCACAACATTCAAAATATAAAATAACTCAAAATTTAATCACAAACATCACACAAAGCTACAACTTTAACTAAATTAAGACATCTATATTGGATGATCAGGAATTTCTCAGAGGATGTAACCTACGGTTGCTAACGAGGCTTCCCATGGTCTAAATGAAATTATTGAACTCATTAAGCGGAGTTTAGTAAATTCATTTAGACTAAGTGAATCCAATAGAAAATAGTGATGTCGGAATGTGAGACGATAGGATCCTAACCGGTGTCGCTCTAATCAACTTTAATATGCCCATATAAAATTTAAAGAACTTCAACATAGGGCCACCTGATTTAACATCATAACTTGACACACTAGAAAACTTAAACTTGTCGCGACAAGGAGCTTGGAGCTAGCATGCTCAGTAGCACGGCCATCTTCAACGTCAAAACCTTTCTTCTCCAACTAAACCAATCTTCCTTCCTTAGATATAAACAACAAAGCCATAGGATTTCAAGGTTGTTTGCTTATGCAACGTAAATCCTCACCTTCTCTTTAGGCGTTTGTATAGCCCTGCTATACAATAAAAGCCCTAACTAGTCTTAGGATTTCGAGGTCATCGTTCGTCACGCCCTAAATCCTCACATTTTCTAGGCTATTTGTGTGATTGTTTCACACAAATGTAAGCCCTAAATAATAAAATTGACAGGATAAAACACCTAAATATTTCTCCTCAAAATTGAAGCCAAACATTAAGATAGCTTGAGAAGCCACCGAGGTTCCTTTCTGAATCCATGACATCCCCTAGTTCTTCCTCTTTTGGACTATACAACAAAATGTTCCAAATTTGGACCAATCCCCTTTCACACCTCTATGTCTGATCTCATCTACGTCTGATCTCATTGAAAAATCCTACCCTTTGAAATTCCTTGAAGATAATATTTCCTGATTTTTATCTAGAGTCATCTTAAGTGACTTTGGTCATTTAAGTTCTAATTAGCTATAAGAGCTTGCCCTTATAGGAAGCATCTCTGAACCCAACTTAATATAAACCCTATTTAATTATTTATATTAAATAAGGGAACTTGTAAGCAAATACAAAGGTTTTGCAGACCAAACATATGTCATATATTTTTTAGTTTATTTGATCGAGCCTCATCTTCAAGTCTTGTGTTTATCCTTCGGGATAGAAATAAACTTTGAGGTACAACACTCTTTCATTTAAACTACGAAAAATATGGGGTCAGTTTGATTTTATATTTTTCTAAAACTAAATATATATACGTAAATTAAAATTTCCTTCTAAAGCGGGCGACGAGATTTCGATTCCGGTGAGCAACAGCTTCTTACGGGCAACTCCTCCAACCAAAAATAGCATTGACAGACATATATGACAGAAATTCCATGACATCTATGATAAACATTTCATGACATCTACTATAGACATACCATGACATTCACGATAAACATTACATGACAACTACAACAGACATTCCATAATATCTATGACAAACAAACATTCCATGATATCTATGACCGAAAGACATTCCATAATATCTATGACATAAAGACATTCCATGATATCTATGGTAAACAAACATTCAATGATATCTATGACAGACAAACATTCATGATATCTATGACAGACACACATTCCATGATATTTATAACAGACAGACATTCCATGATACCTATGACAGACAGACATTCCATAATATCTATGATAAACAGACATTTCACAATATATATGATAGAAATTCCCTAATGACATAACAAAAAGGACGTAACATAACAAACTCCATTTTACAAAATGAATCTAAAACCATCTGACATTGTACATTTTTTTATTAAATTTTCATAACTGTTGTGATGGATCCCTCAAAATTGATCTTTCCCTATCCCCAAGGTTCTGATATATCAAACAATCATCAACATAAAGACAATCCAGAAAGAGGTAATCCAAGACAAAAATTTCGAAATTTTGATATATATATATATATATATATGATTTCAGTAGAAAATGGAATTATTACCTTAATAATTGGGTCCTTTAATAAATCTTCGAACTGAGTCTTATGTAAATTAAAAAAATAAAATTGGGTGACAAAATACGAGTAATTGACTAAAAATATTACGAGCCTTTTAGTATCATGATTAGGTCCTAGCTTTTGAGTGAGTTATAATATCTTTGAATTTGTCTTAAGAGGCATTTAAGAATTATTAATTTGGGAAGTTTAGACATTCAAAACCCTTAAACATGCTCCACCAGATACAGTAATTCCTTGAGAAAAAGCTTGAGGTGAGTATAGAATAAAAAATTGGTGTTTGAATTCAGAAATTCAAAATCTTTAAAATGTTCAACCGTATATAGTAAATAAGCTTAAGGTGAGCATAAAATTAAAAATTTGTGTTCAGACATCAAAACCCTTAAAATATGCTCCACTAGATATAATATTTCATTGAGAAAAAGCTTGAGGTGAGCATAAAATCAAAAATTGGTGTTCAAACATTCAAAATTTTTAACAAGAATATGCTCCACCAGATATAATAACTCTTTCAGAAAAAGCTTAAGGTGATTGATGCACACCTAAAATATATAGTATTTTTAGACACATTTTTATACCTATTTTTGAGTTATTGCACTTTAATGGAAGATATTTTTGTGTTTTTCTTGTAGATACAAGAAAAAATAGAAAAAAATGCTTAAGAGAGTGAAAAGGATCAAATTTGGAGCAAAAATGTGAAAAATTGTGCAAAAGATTTTTGGCACCTAAGCGCCCTTAAGCGTCAGTGGTAGTTACTAGACAATTAAAATCAATTTTCATGAATTTCGAAGAGGTTTTTGAGGCACCCATTGGCTTAATATGTGGTTGTAACCACCATGGACAAAAATTATCATGAAAGAATGCATCTCTTGGGCAAATACATCGAATCAAGACACATTTTGAAGACATCCCAAGGCACCTCTCGGAAAACTATAAAAGAAAGAAGAGAGGACTTAGAAAATAATCTTGAAAATATTGGCAAGTTTTGAAAGTTCTTTTCTGAGAGTTACTTCGGAGAGATTTTCAAAAATAACATTTTATTTACTTTATCCTTTTTATTATTTTATTTTTAGTGATTGTAAAAGAAAAGAGATTCAAAGGAACTTCAAGAGTTTAGTGGAGGACTTGAGATAAGTTTTTATCTGTTTGTTTTAGACTGCTTTTGGTTTTAATCGAGACTTATTGTTAGTTTAACAATGATTTCTTCTTTTAAACTAAAGTGTAGTTTTATTTTCTCCATGGAGTTTGATTAGTTTTCTTTATCTTTCTTCTTAAAATGATAAGTAATTAAGTTTTAGATTGAAGTTGTGGAGAGTATTGATCTTTAATGTTGGAAGAAGTTGGGATGATTTAAATCCATGCACTTCATTTACTTCTTTATTTGGACAATCCAGATGTTAAAATTTGTTGTGAGAACATGTAAAAACCGGGCTGGTTTTGTCTCAGTCAACATTTGGAAAGAATCACATGAGGTTGTATGAATGAGAATGTAGTTCATATAATTGAATACAAATAAATAGAGAAATATTCATTGATGGGTAGACTTAGAGGACTTTAAAGTGATAGGTTAAAGTACCTAACTTTGTTTATTATTTTAGGTTCTGATACGAGAATGTTAGTCCATAGGTGGACAAAATCGACGGAACTCTGGAGTGAGAGCTAGTATCTTCCCTGCCTAACCGGTCTTAAGAACTATTCAAACTTTAAATTAGCCAATGTTCTTTATAGCATCTCTAGCAAAGGTAAAGAATATTATTTCTCCTATTTGATACAACACAATTTGCATACTTTCACAATAGAATTCCCATGCTTATTACTGATTCATGATAAGAAGAAAGATATTTTCATATTAAGTACTTTTCTTCTACAAAAACTTTAGTTATCTTTGTAAATTTTTAATGTTCCGTTAAAATATCAAAAATATTTTAATTTTAAATTCCTACAAAAATTATTTTAATTATAATTAATTATATTTTTAAAAATAGAAAACTTTCTAAAAAAGTGCATATTGCATAATCTTCCCTGTAGGTTCGATATTCAGGTCTTATTCAAAAGGTCATATATTACATGATAACGATACGTATACTTCTGCAGTAACCCAATATAAATATATATAAATTAAAAATTTTAATTCTTATTTTTCTTCAGGATCAAGTTTTTTGTTTTGTTGCAAAATAAGGAAACATAAGTGAAAAATACCATCAGAACTATTGCTATACTGTGCATAAGCATTAAGTAACCAGGGATCAAGTTTTTGGCGCCATTGCCGGAGATTAAAATCTTTAAGTAGTGGTGTCAACTTCATAAGTCCTTACATATACAAAATATCGGGATCAAGTTTTTGGCGTTGTTGCCTAAGGAGGGGAAGAAAACAAAGTAAATTTATATTTTTAAAAAGACTTATTTAAACTTTAAATATTGTATCTCATTTTGTATGTTTTATTTTATTTTATTTTATTTTATGTTAGTGTATGCGTAGTTCAGGTTATGAAGGACTTATGCCCTACGATTCTAAATTAGAAAATACTATTAAAAAAATAAAAAAAGTACAAAAATTAAAAATCTTGAAAAATCCAAAAAAATTATAGAAATGATAAACCAAAATAATCAATATGTTGGAATTCATCAAGAATTTAGACCTTTAAGAGATTATGCAAACCCTATTGTAGATGAATTTCATAGTAGTATTCAAAAACCTATTGTAGTGGCTAATTCATTTGAGCTTAAACCTGTTATTATCCAAATGATATCAAATAATCAGTTTGAGGGATCACCAACTGAAGATCTGAATTTACATCTTGCTAATTTTCTAGAATTATGTGCTACATTTAAATATGATGGTGTTTCAGATGATGCCATAATACTTAAGTTATTTCCTTTCACACTGAGGGATAAAGCTAAGATGTCATTGAATTTATTAGCACCTGGATCTATCAGAACTTGGGGTGATTTAGTAGAAAAATTCCTTGCTAAATATTCACCATAAAAAACTGCAAAGCTTAGAAATGATATTACATCTTTTAATCACTTTGAAGGGGAATCTATTTATGAAGCATGGGAACAATTTAAAGAACTCTTAAGAAAGTGTCCACACCATGCTTTACTAGATTGATTAATAATTTAAATCTTTTATAATGGATTAATTGGTTCTCTTAGATCTATTATCGATGCCACTGTTGGTGGTTCATTGATGTCAAAATCATTTCATGACGCTTATGTTTTAATAGAAGAGATGGCTACCAATAATTTTCAATGGCCTTCCGAGAGGGTAAATCCAAAGAAAGTAGCCAATATGCATGAAACTGATGTATTTACTATGTTAGCAAATCAAGTTGCTACAATTTCAAGGAAGTTAGACCAATTTAGAATGAAATTTTCTCAACCAATTTCCATGATTGAAGAGAATTCATTAGGCCAAATGGTAGATTCTCAAGCATCATTAGAAACTTTGAATGCCATAAATAATAAGCAAAATAGACCATATTCCAATTATTATAACCCAGGTTGGAAGAACCATCCCAACTTTAACTGAAATAACAATTCGGGTGGTAATAATCAACAATGGGGGAACAACCAAGTAAACTCATTGAGAAACTAGAACAACCAAGGGAATAATAATTATAGATATACTTATCCTCCAAGAATCAATAGTAATACACAATTTAAGAATAAGAAGTTGTCTATAGAAGATGTGGTGTTACAAATGGTAATCCGTTACAAAATCAAGGAGCTATAGAAAAAAATATTGAGAATCAACTTGGGCAAATTGCAAGTTCATTAATTAATAGATCCCAAGGATCACTTCCTAGTAATAATAAATCAAATTCAAAAGACCAGAACAAAGAGCAAGTTAAAGGCATACAACTTAGAAGCGGAAGAGAGTTGGATGGTATGATTTAAAAAGAGATTCAAGTAGAGAGAGAAGAAATTGAAGAATCAAAAGAGGATGCTCCAAAAGATTCTGAAAGACATATTTCTCCGCCAAAATTTGATTTAGAAAATCCATCACCTCCATTTCCTTAGAGACTTTGATAACAAAATTTGGATAAGCAATTTTCAAAATTTCTGGAAATATTTAAGAAGCTTACAATCAATATTTCATTTGCTGAAGCCTTAGAACAAATGCCAAACTATGTAAAGTTTATGAAGGATATTCTCAACAGAAAAATGAAGTTTGAAGGTAATGAGACTGTTGTGTTTAGTGAGGAGTGCATGGCTATAATTTAGAAGAAAGTTCCTGAAAAAGGTTAAAGATCCTGGTAGCTTGACAATTCCATGTGCAATAGGAGACATCTTTTATGGGAAAGCTTTATGTGATTTAAGTTCAAGCATTAACCTATACCATTATCAATATTCAATAGATTGGGATTAGGAGAAATAACCACTACTACTGTAACTCTGTAGTTAGCAGATCGTTCAATAACTTATCCTAAAGGAGCTATAGAAGATGTCATAATGAAAGTAGATCAATTTATCTTTCCTGTTGATTTCATTGTGTTAAAAATATGGAGGAAGATAAAGAGATACCTATCATTTTGGGGAGAGCTTTCCTAGCCACATGAAGATCAATGATTCATGTGCAGAAAGGGGAATGAACAATGCCTGTCAATGATCAAACTGTTACTTTCAACATTTCAAAATCAATGAAATACCCTACAAAATTTAAAGACGATGAATGTTATAGAATGTATGTTACAAGATATCTGAGCGAATGTCATTTCAAGACTATTTATGAAGAAAAATATGAAGAAAAAGAATTGGAACATGAGCAAGAAGAGGAAGTAGATCAATGTGTAAACCTTTTTCAGAAAGATTCAAGTTTTGTTCAAGAAAGTTTTGAAATTTTGGACATAATAGACAAAGATAAACCATTTTGTCCATCTATTGAAAAAAATCCATAACTTGAGTTGAAATTACTTCCTCAATATTTAAAATATGCCTCTTTAGGAGATTCCTCTACTTTACCTGTTATAATTTCCTCAAAGTTAAGAAAGGAAGAAGAAGAAAAGCTGATGAAAATTCTGAAAAATTTTAAGAAAACCTTCGGATGGACAATTGCTGATATTAACGGTTTTTGTCCTTCAATATGTATGCATAGAATTAATCTGGATTAAAACTACAAACCCATGGCTAATCAACAAATGTGATTAAATCTTGTTATAAAAGATGTTGTTAAGAAAGAAATTTTAATGTGGTTAGATGCTGGAATTATCTACCCTATTTTAGATAGTGCATGGGTTAGTCCAATTCACTATGTTCTTAAGAAAGGAGTAACTGTAACTGTGAATGAGCATAATGAGTTAATCACTACTAGAGAAGTTACAGGGTGGCAAATATGCATTGATTATAGAAAATTAAATCTTACCACTAAGAAAGATCATTTTCCACTACCTTTTCTAGAGCAAATGCGGGATAGACTAGTTGGGCATAAATACTTTTGTTTTCTGGATAGATATACCGGTTATTACCAAATTCAAATATCTCCCGAGAATTAAGAGAAAACAATGTTTACCAGTCCTTATGGTACTTTTGCTTTTAGAAGAATGCCCTTTGGTTTATATAATGCCCCTGCTACATTTCAAAGATGTATGATGACAATTTTTGTGATTTAATTGAAAAATGAATTGAGTCTTTATGGATGACTTTTTAGTGTTTGAAACTTCATTTGACTAATATTTATAACATTTATCTTAAGTTCTTAAGCGCTGTAAGGAAACAAATTTAGTCCTTAACTAGGAAAAATACCAATTTATGGTAGCAGGAGGAATTGTATTAGGTCATCAAATATCTGAAAATGTTATGGAAGTAGATCCTGCTAAAATTCAAGTGATCGCTAATTTACCTTATCTAACAAATGTAAGGGAAATTAGGAGTTTTTTAGGACATGCTGGATTCTACAGATGATATATTAAGGAATTTTCTAAGATTGGAAAGTCCTTATGCCAATTACTGGAGAAAGATGCAATTTTCAATTTTGATGAGGAATGCTTAAAAGCTTTTAAATTATTAAAAGAAATATTAATTACTGCACCAATTATAGTTTCACCAAATTAGGAAAAACGTTTTGAACTTATGTGTGATGCAAGTGATTATGCTATTGAAGATGTTTTAGGACAAAGATATAAAAAAATTTTCAAAGTTATTTACTATGCTAGTAAAACTCTTAATTAAACTCAAATTAATTGTACAACAATTGAAAAAGAGTTATTAGCAATAGTATATGCCTTTGATAAATTTATATCATAATTGATTGGAACTCATTGTATAGTGCATACATATCATTCTGATATTAAGTACTGAATTAAAAAAATGATACTAAACCGAGACTTATAAGATGGATTCTTCTTTTATAAGAATTTGATTTTAAAATAATAGATCGAAAGGTAACTGAAAATCAAATTGCTGATCATTTGTCCAGGCTTTAATTAGAAAACCACTCTATCTTGAAAAAGAAATTAATGAACATTTTTCAAATGAAAAAATATTCACTGTAAATGAGTGGTGTGTTCCGTGGTATGCCGACATTGTGAACTATATTGTTAGTGATCTTAAAACCTATGGAATGACCTACCAACAAATGAGGAAATTTATTTCTGAAGCTAAGACTTATTTTTGAGATGACCTATATTTATATAAATAAGGAAATGATCTGATCATTCAAAGATGTGTACCATTAGAAGAAACTTATGAAATTATCCAAAAATGTCATAATTCTAATTTTGGGCGACATTTTTGTGTTGATAAAACAACATACAAAATTCTACAATCTGGATTTTATTGGTCTACAATATTTAGAGATGTTAAGGCTTATATCAAAACTTGTGATAAATGTCAAAAAGTAGGCAATATTTCTAGAAGAAATGAGATGCCCCCCTCAATTATATGCTAGAAGTTGAAGATGTTTGGGGATTAGATTTCATGGGACCATTAATACCATCTTTCAGAAATTTATATATTCTTTTAGTAGTGGACTATGTATCCAAATGGATAAAAGCTGTTACTTTACCTAGATGTGATGCTCAAAGTGTTGCAAAATTTTTGAAAAAAAACATATTTTGTAGATTTGGGATGCCGAGAGTTATCATTACTGATGGGGGAAGTCATTTCAGAAATGCCATTATGGAGAAGTTATTAAAGAAATATCATATAAATCATAGGATTGCTACTACTTATCATTCTCAAACAAGTGGTTTGGCTGAATTATCTAATCGAGAAATTAAAAGATTTATGAAAAAATCTGTGAATCCAAGAAAAATGGATTGGTCAGTCAAACATGACTATGCTTTGTGGGCTTATAAGACTGTATAAAGATCACCTATAGGAATGTTCCCATATAGGCTAATATATGTGAAAGCTTGTCACATACCAGTTGAACTTAAGAATAAAGCATACTAGGCTATTAAAGAGTTCAATTAATTTAAAAGATGCTAGTGAGAAAAGATTGTTACAATTATATGAGCTTGAAGAGATAAAGAATAAATCTTATTAGAGTGCTACGATTTATAAAGAAAAGATGAAAGATCAAAATATTCTTAGTAAAAATTTTTAGCCAGGGCAACAATTTTTGTTATATAATGCAAGGTTAAGATTATTTTCAGTCAAACTTAAGTCTAGGTGGATGGGCCCATTTGTTGTGAGAAAAGTTTTTCCTTATGGAGCAATGGATATTAAACATCCTAATTCTGAGAAAATTTTTGAGGTCAATGGACATAGACTGAAATCTTATTATATAGGGGATCAACATAAATATAATGATGGAATGATTTGGGTCAACCAGAATACACACTGGTTACGTCGGGCTGATGACACAAAACTAAGCATTTTATGCGAGGCAACCCATAGTTATCAGTGTGTTTTTTCTTTGATTGTTGTTTTGAGTCTGATTAAAAAATTTGGGGTAGTATTTTATGAATTTATTATGTGCTAGTAATGAATTTTAGACTTTATTTAGTAACCTAGACATATTAGACTAAGAATTTGGACATTAAGTTGACTGATGCAAAAATGTGCACTGGTGTTTGAAAGCCAGATTCGACACTTAAGCGTGCCAGTTTAATCACATGTGCAAACTTCAATTTCTAGAAGGAATAACTACAATTTAGTTGGAATAAACGTGTCTTGGCAGTTTCTAATCTTGCCTAGAAGTCATGAGGGGGAATTATGCCTATAAATAGAAAGGGTTTGTGAAGGAATTTCACCCCAGATTATTTTTAGCCCTAGAAGTCTAAGAAAGAGAGAGAATTAGAGAAAATGTCTTCATGGGAGATTGATTTGAAGAAGAAGGAAGAAGCCATGTGGAAGAAGTTTATTAGTCAAAGTGCACAGGAGATGTGTAACGGTTTCTTAGCCTTTTGTCTTGAAGGGATATCAGAGAAGATCAACCAAATGGAGAATACTATATTTGTATTAGAGACTAAGGTACTAGAATTGCATGCTCATCTAGAACATATTGGTTGTTAATTTAAGATGCAATTCAGGCATACAAGTTATATAGAGGAAGCAGGTAAGGCAATGTTCCTTAAGAAAAAGTGGATCGAAGAAGATAGTGTTAGAACTCGTCACCATCGTCTGTTTTATCAACTTTATATTCCTCAAGAGACTGCTGAAAGGCAAGAATTCATTCCTTCTAATGAAGAGCGGCATTAAGTTAAGTGTAGGAATTGTGTGTTTGGAGTCATGCTTTTAAGTGTGTTAGTGTTTATGTCTTGTGTTTAGTGTTTGTGTCACTATGTGTGTAATTGTAAAATGTATGTTAAGTGTTTTGTACTTAGGAAAATTTTCTCATCCAAGACTATTTGGAGAGAGAAGTAAGTGTTAAATGTGTTTGTACTTATTTGTGAATTAATATAAGTTTATTTTTCTGAAAATTTGTGTTAATTTTTTACTTAAATTGAATTAATTATTATGGAGAATTTTGAGAGGGAAGAGAGTTATGGGAAGTTAAAATAGTCATTTTAGTGCTATGAGACCATTTAGGGGTGGTTTACTTAGGCTAATAGTGCATTTTACTTAAATTTAAAAATTTCAAAAATTGTGCATTGGCGCCTAAGTGCCACATATCATGCTTAAGCGTGAGCCAACCTGAGTGGCAGGAGCCTTAGCGCCACTTACCCACGCTTAAGCGTCGGTTCATGAAAACTAGTTCGCGAACGATTAAAAGTGAACTTTAAGCCCAAAAGTACCGTTTTTAACACCTCCTATCATCTTCCCCAACTCAAAATCAGGATTTTAAGGTCTAGGGTAAGTGGAATTTAAAGATTTCTTTGTGGAATCGAGTGAGATTTAAGGGCTAGGGAAAGTGGAATTTGAATTTGAAGATTTCTTGTGAGGAAGGTCTTATATCATGGGATATAAGACCTTCCTGACAAGGAACTATTGCTTTCCTATGATTTATTTTTATGAATTTTTCATAAGGCATGCTATTCGTATTCCACAGCCGTATACAATGCTTGTGCTTGTCCAAAATGCCAAAATATATATCAAAAATTAAAAATGACATAAATGACAGATAATTTTCCTAATGAATGACGTCAAAATTAAATCTCAAATTTCTAAATCAAATCCACAGTAAAGATCTGAAGCTCTCTCATATATCTCTCCCTTGCTATTGAATATAAGACCTTTCTGACATTGGTATTTCTTTAGCTTTTTCCTTTGGGAAAGGATATAAGTCTTATAGCATTCCTTTCCTGAAAACAGACATACCAACATTTTACATCTTTATGATGTAGTATAAGTCCTTCTAATAAGGGATATGACAGTTATTCTCTCCTTTGCTATTGGATGTAAGACCTTCCTGAAATTAGCTTTCCTTTGGTATTTTCCTTTGACAAAGGATATAAGTCTCATAGCATTTCTTTCCTAAAAAATGACATAACGACATTTGACATCTTTAAGATGTAGTATAAGACCTCCATAAATGGGATATGGCGGCTACTCTCTCCTTTGCTATTGGATGTAAGACCTTCCTGACATTGGCTTTCCTTTATTATCTTCTTTTGGGATAGGAAAGAAGTCTCTTAACATTTCTTCCCAAAACCGACATTTGACATGATTAAGAAGTAGTTTAAGACCTCCTTTAATGGGATATAGCGGCTACTCTCTCCTTTGTTATTGGATGTTAGACCTTTCTGGCATTGGCTTTCCGTTAGTACTTTCCTTTGGGATAGGAAATAAGTCTCTTATCATTCCTTCCCAAAACTGACATTTGATGCCTTTGAAGAATGGCGTACTACCTCCTTACATGGAATATGAAATATATTCTAAGGCCACCTTGACACAGAAGAATGACTTTCCTCTAAACTTGAGATATCTCATAACATTCCTTCTAAAAACTAAGAAACTAACAATTTTAGTGGGATATCTAGACTATTTCGGTCAACGACAATATGTGCAGCATACTTGACTAATATTCCACACATATTGAGGGCCCATTTGTTGACCTCACTTTTTGTGAAGGTCCCAACATAACACTTATAGACCAAACATATCTTAAGTAATCCTATGACTCAAGATCATTACACCTTATGAAAAAACTTGAAAATGATCATTATGATCATTAAGGCAAAAGGTCTACCAACATTGACCTTTTTGGACATATCTAGGGTCACTAAAACCCTAAAAATTGAATTAATTCTTGAAGTACCCTTTTTGGATCTCAACATTTACAACACTTTAAAATGATCAGATCACGATGAAAAACCATAATCTAGCAAAACTTGACAATTACATGGACCATAAGGTCAACATTGACACCTAGTTCATCCAATTGGTCAGCATGGATCAATATGGTCAATTTTTGTCAAACTTGATCAAAATTACCATTTTTTATCAAAATTTAGTCTTTTCATCAGAATATTTTATTCTCTTAATTAATTAATTATTTAATTAATTAAACAGAGTACAATTAAAGATTATTAGACCTAGGGTTAAGTGTAAAATATTGGCTTACCCCCATGACACATAAAAATAATCTTTTTCACTTAAACCCTAAAATCTATCACATGACAAATTGATAATGGGACACCCATGTCCCATGAAACCTACCATGACAAGGTTGACATGGTAGTTAACCTATAGTTTACCCTTTTTGAATAAATCATGAAGCCATCATGAATTCATTATGAAAAAGAAAAGTGGTGTCACTCTTTCATATATTGATTAAATGAGAAAATGGTGAGCTCATCCTACTCCTCCCTCTACCTCCAATGTAGAAGAGGCTTATATAAGCATCATCTTTCCCATGATCAAGGTAATTATGAGCAAAAAAGGATAAAGGATGATGAGGAAGGGCATGTGTCATCCCTTCCACAACATCATTAATTGACCGATGAAATTCATTTGATGAAGGTTCTATCCGGCTAATTGAGCTGCCATTTACTCCACTCATGCATGCCAATGGGAGGTAGCTAAAATAGAAGCTCATATTTTAACATAAGTGAATATCTCTAAGGATATATATGGACAGAACAATTCATGCAATAATTACCCTTGGAACTAATCCTCAGATCATTCTAAGGATAAGAGGTACTTTCGCTGCATAGACCTGAACCACGTAGCCACCATTGATGGCTATAAAAGGAGTTTGCCGTGAACAACCGTAAAAGGAAGACATCCATATACTTCCCAATTCCTCAAACATCTTAGGGAGAAAATCTTGCCAATATTCTAAGGAGTTGAACCCCTATCATTTTAGCCCCTAGCTTCAACTCCTCTTTTCTAATTTCATTCACTAAAAACTAAACAATTTTTGGGCTTGAAATTAAACTTCCCAAAACTTCAAATTGATCACTCAAAATCCATCCCTAACCTCAGAGAAGAAGATTCCAATTGAAATTGGCCATTCCCAAAGACTCTAAACTATAGTTGAGTGAAACCGAGATCACCTTTTCATTGAACTCCTATACAGAGCTGATTTCAATTTAAATTGAAGTAAGGACAAGCTTGCTGACCTCCAGGCAAAGTTCTAGAACCAATCAGATTTAATCTTCATAGACTGTGGCCAAGGTAAAGACTAAGACCCTAATTTTGGCTCGGTTTTCACATTTTATGAAGAAATCTTTTTTAAAATCATAATATCACTGTAGGGATTGGTTCACCCTCTCACGATGAAGCTTTAGAAGTAAATATCACTCAATTTCATGGAGAATCAAGTGAGATAGTATTCCTAAATGATGGACAGTTTGCAGGAAAGGGACAGATGAAGAAGATGCATGGATGTCGTTCATTTCTATGTATTAGAAATCGATGGTCATGATTCATTCGGACCGCAGTTTCATCCATATGAAATAGATGTGCATGGATGTCATCCATTTCTATGTATTAGAAATTGATGGTCATGATTCATTCGGACTACGGTTTCATCGATACAAAACAGATGAAATCGCGGGCCACATATGCGCTTGTGTGTACCTCCCCCCCTCCCCCCCGGCAAATAAGAGCCTACCGCATGTGCATTAGACAGATCTGAGGATCTAGTAAGTGCCACATGGAATTTCCTTTAAGTAGGAAATCCAAATAAATACAGAAAATGTCCAAAACTTTAAAAAATTTTATCTTTTTACAGAAAATAAAAAAATGAAACAAAAATACCCTCGAACTCAATACAATCAGTATAATATTTTGACATAAAATCAAAATTTAATTAGTTACATTCAATTTTTATTAATTAATTACTCCTTGGAGTAATTTAATTATTAAAATTTATTTACAATTTAAAAAAATTTGAAGTTTTTCGGGAATTTTTTCTTAGGTTCTCAGAATTTTCCATAATTTTCCCAAGGCTAGAAATTCTCCCTATGACACAATTTCTCAATTTCTATCATATTTTTGTAATTATCTTTAAAATAATTATAAACATTAAAGAAATTGTAAATTAAAATTAAAAATGATTAGAAAGCTTAGAGTGATATTTTTAAACTCTAAAAGGATAAATTGTTTACCATTTACAAATTTTAAAATTACAGTTCATCTCTAGGATTAAAATAGTTAAAATAAAAAAAAATTATAAATTTACCATAGAAATCTTTAGGCTTGGACACTAGCCTTAGTGACACTTAAGGTTAACTGAGCCTTAAACTTTAGACCTTAATGACATAGGGTTAGATCATCTCCTCATGACCATTGAGTCTAAGCACATAGACTCAATATAATAAGATATTTTAATGTAAACTTGATCTGAATTCAAGTCAAACCAAATAAGTCACATAGATTTCATCTAGGTGAACCTAACACTCTAATTAGGTTTAAAAAAATAGTCCCAATTAAACCCTAGTTAAACCTTAACTACATTAGATTTAACTTAACAACCCTAATTAGGTCTAAAGCACATTTAGACTTAATTAAACCCTAGTTAAACCTTAACTACATTAGGTTCAACTCAACAAATCCTAATTTGATTTAAGCCACATTTAGACCTAACTAAACCTAATTAAATCTTAACTACATTAGGTTTAACTCAAGAAATCTTAATTAGGTCTATAACAGATTTAGACCTAATTAACTAGTTAAACCTTAACTACATTAGGTTTAACTAAACAAATCCTAATTAGGTTAAAACCACAATTAGACCTAGTTAAACCTAGTTAAAGCTTAACTTCATTAGGTTTAACTTGACCAATCCTAATTAGGTCTAGACAACAATTAGACCTAAATAAACCTTGCTAAGTCTTAACTACATTAGGCTTAACATCATAAATCATAATTAGGTCAAACCTCTAAATAAACCTTATTAATGAATTAAACCTTACCTTAATTAGGTTTAATTTACAATAGCACATGATTAGACTTAACCCTAGTTAAGTCTAATTAATCCATTAAACCTTGCTTAAATTAGGTTTAATTAACCATAAAATTGACTTAACCCTGATTAAGACTAATTAATCAATTAAACCTTACCTAAATTAGGTTTAATTAATTTTAAACTACAATTAGAATTAACCCTAATTAAGTCTAATTAATCAATTAAACCTTACTTATGTTAGGTTTAATTAACCATAAATCATAATGAGACTTAACCCTAATTAAGTCTCATTAATCAATTACACCTTGACTAAATTAGGTTTAATTACTCATATACCCTGATTAAACTTAACCTTAATTAATTATGATTAATCAACTAAACCTTACCTAAATTAGATTTAATTACCCTTAAATCACAATTCGACTTAACCCTAAATAAGCCTATTTAATCTATTAAACCTTACCTAAATTTGGTTTAGTTACCCATAAAATCTAATTAGACTTAAACCTAAATAAGTCTAATTAATCAATTAAAACTTTCCTAAATTAGGTTTTATTACACTTAAATTATGATTAGACTTAACCCTAATTAAGTATGATTAATCAATTAAACATTTCCTAAATTAGGATTAATTACCCATATAGACTTAACCGTAATTAAGTCTAATTAGTCAATTAAACCTTACCTAAATTTGGTTTAATTACTCATAAACCCTAATTAGACTTAACCCTAAATAAGTCTAATTAATCAATTAAACCTTACTTACATTAGGTTTAATTACCCATAAACACTGATTAGATTTAATCTTAATTAAGTTTATTTAATCAATGAAGCCTTACCTAAATTAGTTTAATTAAACTTAAACTTCAAACGTAGGTTCATCCTAACTTGAACCCAAGTTAACATCAACTTTACGTTCAACCCAAATTAGAGCTTACTCAAATTCAAACTTAGGTTCAACTTGAACCCAAGTTAACCAAATTTTATGTTCAACATATACTGAACCTAAATGAAACCTTTAACCTTGGTTCAACATAAATTGAACCTAAGTCAACTTAAACTTTTGGTTCAAACCAAATTGAACCTAACTAAACTTAAACACTTAGGTTCAATCCAACTTGAACCTAAGTCAACTCAAACCTGATCCAAATTAAACCCTTTGGTTCAAACCAACTTGAACTTAAGCCATCCCAAACCTGATCCAACTTAAGACCTTAGGTTCAAACCAACTTGAACTATAGTCAAACTAAACCAAATCCAACTTAAACCCCTAAGTTCAAACCAACTTGAACTTAACCCAAACCTTATTCAACNATCTCTAGGATTAAAATAGTTAAAATAAAAAAATTTTTATATATTTACCCAGAAATCTTTAGGCTTGGACACTAGCCTTAGTGACACTTAAGGTTAACTGAGCCTTAAACTTTAGACCTTAATGACATAGGGTTAGATCATCTCCTCATGACCATTGAGTCTAAGCCCATAGACTCAATATAATAAGACATTTTAATGTAAACTTGATCTGAATTCAAGTCAAACCAAATAAGTCACATAGATTTCATCTAGGTGAACCCAACACTCTAATTAGGTTTAAAAAAAAATAGTCCCAATTAAACCCTAGTTAAACCTTAACTACATTAGATTTAAGTTAACAACCCCAATTAGGTCTAAAGCACATTTAGACTTAATTAAACCCTAGTTAAATTTTAACTACATTAGGTTTAACTCAACAAATTCTAATTTGATTTAAGCCACATTTAGACCTAACTAAACCTAATCAAATCTTAACTACATTAGGTTTAACTCAAGAAATCTTAATTAGGTCTATAACAGATTTAGACCTAATTAACTAGTTAAACCTTAACTACATTAGGTTTAACTAAACAAATCCTAATTAGGTTGAAACCACTATTAGACCTAGTTAAACCTAGTTAAAGCTTAACTTCATTAGGTTTAACTTGACCAATCCTAATTAGGTCTAGACAACAATTAGACCTAATTAAACCTTGCTAAGTCTTAACTACATTAGGCTTAACATCATAAATCATAATTAGGTCAAACCTCTAAATAAACCTTATTAATGAATTAAACCTTACCTTAATTAGGTTTAATTTACAATAGCACATGATTAGACTTAACCCTAGTTAAGTCTAATTAATCCATTAAACCTTGCTTAAATTAGGTTTAATTAACCATAAAATTGACTTAACCCTGATTAAGACTAATTAATCAATTAAACCTTACCTAAATTAGGTTTAATTAATTTTAAACTACAATTAGAATTAACCCTAATTAAGTCTAATTAATCAATTAAACCTTACTTATGTTAGGTTTAATTAACCATAAATCATAATGAGACTTAACCCTAATTAAGTCTCATTAATCAATTACACCTTGACTAAATTAGGTTTAATTACCCATATACCTTGATTAAACTTAACCCTAATTAATTATGATTACTCAACTAAACCTTACCTAAATTAGATTTAATTACCCTTAAATCACAATTAGACTTAACCCTAAATAAGTCTATTTAATCTATTAAACCTTACCTAAATTTGGTTTAGTTACCCTTAAAATCTAATTAGACTTAAACTTAAATAAGTCTAATTAATCAATTAAAACTTTCCTAAATTAGGTTTTGTTACGCTTAAATTTTGATTAGACTTAACCCTAATTAAGTATGATTAATCAATTAAACATTTCCTAAATTAGGATTAATTAACCATATAGACTTAACCCTAATTAAGTCTAATTAGTCAATTAAACCTTACCTAAATTTGGTTTAATTACTCATAAACCCTAATTAGACTTAACCCTAAATAAGTCTAATTAATCAATTAAACCTTACTTACATTAGGTTTAATTACCCATAAACACTGATTAGATTTAATCTTAATTAAGTTTAATTAATCAATTAAGCCTTACCTAAATTATTTTAATTAAAGTTAAACTTCAAACGTAGGTTCATCCTAACTTGAACCCAAGTTAACATCAACTTTACGTTCAACCCAAATTTGACCTTACTCAAATTCAAACTTAGGTTCAACTTGAACCCAAGTTAACCAAATTTTATGTTCAACATATACTGAACCTAAATCAAACCTTTAACTTTGGTTCAACATAAATTCAACCTAAGTCAACTTAAACTTTTGGTTCAAACCAAATTGAACCTAACTAAACTTAAACACTTAGGTTCAATCCAACTTGAACCTAAGCCAACTCAAACCTGATCCAAATTAAACCCTTTGGTTCAAACCAACTTGAACTTAAGCCATCCCAAACCTGATCCAACTTAAGACCTTAGGTTCAAACCAACTTGAACTTTAGTCAAACTAAACCAAATCCAACTTAAACCCTTAAGTTCAAACCAACTTGAACTTAACCCAAACTTTATTCAACTTAAACTCACAAGTTGAACTCAAGTTAACCTAAACCACAGGTTCAAACCAACCTGAACTAGACTCAACCCTTAATTCTAAACTACATTGAACTTAATTCAATTTGGACTTAAATTAGCATAAAACTCTGTGGTTCAACTAAAATTAACCTAAATTTTAGATTCAACCCACCTAAGTTAACATAGAATTGAAGTTCAACCTACATTGAATTTAAATTGACTCAACTCTAACTCCTAATCATATTGGACTTAAAATTATTTCAAATATTAGGTTCAATATTGAACCTAAATCATAATTAGGTTCTACCTAAATTGAACATAAAATGTTTTAAGTCTTAACAACTTTGGACTTAAACCATATTAAATCCTTAGATTCTGCTTACCTTGAACCTAAATCATTTTAAGTCATATGTACATTGGACTTTAACTATATTAAATATTTAGGTTATATTTACATTAAATCTAAATCATTTTAAGTCCCACCTACATTGGACTTAAACCATTTTAAATTTTTGGGTTCTACTCACATTGAACATAAAACATTTTAAGTCCTACCTACATTGGACTTGAAGCATTTTAAATCTTTGGGATCTACTCACATTGAACCTAAAACATTTTAAGTCCTACCTAGATTAGACTTAAACCATTTTAAAACTTTAGGCTCTACTCACATTGAACCTAAAACATTTTAAGTCCTACCTACATTGGATTTAAAACCATTTTAGTCCTTAGGTTATACCATCATTGAACCTAAAACATCTTAAGTTCGATCCACATTGAACATAAATCATTTTGAACTTTAGGTTCTACCTACATTGAACCTAAATCATCTTCATAGTTTATAATCTAACTAAATTGAATGACATCAAATCTTCAAGTTTCATCGACATTAAACCTAAATCTTTGGTTTCATTTAAACTCCTTCAGGTCTAATCAACATATGACCAAACAAAAATGACATCATAAAAATCTTGCTCATCTACATAAATGACATAAAATTCATCTTAAAAGGCATTAAGATGTAAACTTGAACATCTGTGTTCAAATTTATGAAGATTTCTTGGATGACGCAATCTGTGATTGTTGATAAGAATCTTCTGGTCCTGGTTTATAAACCATTTGGACTAAGTAAATCTTAATATTTTATGGTCTTGGGATGATGGATTCATAGACATTTTCACTGGATCGTTTGAGAAATTATTCAGCCAACTAAAATTTATAAATAAAAAACATGATTTTATGCTAATTATGTTCTATTTTGCAGGTTTATTGGAGACATGAAAACGAAAATTTTGCTTTAGATTTCCTTTGAATGTTATAGGGTGTACTAACTCTGTTTTGCAGGATGAAATTCAGAAACACAACTTCATGACAACAATACCAAAACAAAACTAAACGACATGAGATTACATAAACAAAACAAAATAACAAAACAAAACAAAACAAAAACAAAATGACACAACGTGATAAAAACAAAAAAAAAGCATAAAGACATGACACAAAATGAACAAACAAAATAATATAAAATCTTTAGGATAGATTCAAAATCTTAGAAATTATTACCTTAGGAATAAAATAATTAAAGCTTCTTTCCTTGACCTTGACATTTTAGAAGAATGAGTGGTAACCTTAATCAGGAGTTTTCTTAGGTAAATCTAGAATTGCCTTCGATGTAATTAACTTTAGAAGCTTGCTCTTAAAAGAAAATAAAAAATTCAGAATAGGTAATTAACCTAAATCCTTGGTTATCAGACCTTTCATGTGGTTTTCCTTATATGAGAATTTGACATGCTAGAGTCTTCTCCATAAGTTTTCCATCTAACATTTCTCCTATTTTCTATCATTATTTTCCCTTTTCCTTTTCTCTTAAGCCCTTAATACTTGAAGATCTTTCACTTGATCCAAGAGATTAAGGTAAATTGGAGAATAGGGCAATAAAGAAATTTTTTATTTTCACCATGGGTTTTTACTACATTATGAAAATCCAAAAATTTTATTTTTTATTGAAGACGTCTAAAGAGAACTCATGGTGGAAAGTTGCTTACCAAATATTCCTACTTTTGGAGTTTGATTTATGATATTGTGAGTTTATTTTGATTTTATGTTAATTTATTTAAAAAATTCTATGGCTCCAAGTGTGAAAAGAGGAAAGCCTTCAACAAATTTTGATAAGGGATGATTCCTAAATTTGAAGGCTCGGTATAACTACAATTCTATGATGAGAACCATAAAATTTGTTCAGGAACGTGCATTTTCAAACCCGAGAGGAGAGATTGAAAGGTAGATAATAGCTTAGAACTGAGAGACCTTCTGCTACTTCAAAGCAGTAGTCATTGTTCTCATCATTCGAGAATTTTATTCTAAAGTGGCTACGAATAAGCATGTTAACGTTAGAGGTAAACATGTTGAATTTAACTGTGAAAGAATCAATGCACTTTATAGGCTGTAGAAAGACTTTCATTGTGAGTATTCTTCATTTGTGATTTCTGATTCATCACTTGTTGAAGTAATTGCCTTTCTCACTGATGGAAGGGGAAATTGGAACTTTAATAATAAATACAAAGTCAATTTATGCACTTCCACATTGAATGTTCAATTTAAAGCTTCACATTACTTTATTTATGAAAAATTGCTTCCAGCTAATCGCCTTATTCAAGTAACTATGGAGAGAGCAACACTGAATTTTTCATTCAACAACTGAAAATTATTGATATTGGTGCTCTTTATGTGCATAATGCTCAAAGTACTGCTAAAAGCAAGACAACTAGTGGTTTGGGTTATCATGCCCTGATTTTCACTTTATGTGAACAATCAGTGGTGGAATTTGATAAGAATAAAGAAATGTTGCAACCACTTAAGCCAATTGGAAAACCCGCAGTGCATAAATTTGATTCGTATGCTAGATATAGAAGTGGAAGTAGTGATAGACCTCAACATTAACTGCAGAACCATCTACTTCCAGTTCTGTTACAGTTGAAAATATTATGGAACATTTAATGATTAAAAAAATAGATATTATAGCAATTCAGAATAGAGTAGGTGGTTTGGAATTATAAAATTCTCACAATGATGATTCTAAGTAGAGAAGAGTACAACATGACATTGCATATAAAGAGGCGATGGTTATGTATTTGAGGTGCGATCATACTGTAGAGTTTTCTACATGCCCCAGCTTCACGCCTTACGTGCAATATAACTTTGAAGAAGAAGATGATGAGGAGGCGGAGGAAGTTCATGAATGAAGATTTACTGGGTTTTATCTATTTTTATTATTTTTTGTTTGTTTAGTTTTATTGTTGGAATGATTTAGACCATTTATGTGTTTTGATTGTGGAACTTGTGAATTTGTTTCTGTGTAACTGAAAACAGTAGATGTTTATTTTCAACATTGTTAGTTTCTTTAATTTACTATTTTTGTTTTTATTTTACCATTTCTTAGAAAATCCTTTGATATATTGTGTTTCATTTAAAGTGTTAAAGCTTTTACTTTTCAAATTAGTACCTCTAATGTGTGAGAGCCAAGTTTCATATTCAAAATCCTCTACAGGTGATACATCAAAATAATATGTTCTTTAAAGTATATATTTTATGCTTATTTTTGGTGATATTGCACTTTAAAGAGGGGTATTTTCATGTTTTTGTTGTAGGTATATCTATTTTAGGCATTTAGAGAAAAACTAGCAAGAAAAGATGAAATTTGGAGCCAAAATAATAAAATTTTGAGTTCTGATGCAAGATACTCCAGATTGGCGCCAGATGCGTCAAATTGGCGCCAGATGCGCCGAATTGGTGCCAGATGCACCTAAACTTACAAAAACATGATCTTAAAAAAACTTCGCATGATGCACCAGATTGGCGCCAGATGCGATATTTGACAGAGAGTTGGCGCATGATGTGCCAGATTTGGCGCAGATGTGGAAGGAACGACTTTTTATGGATTAAAGCAGTTCAAGATGAATTTTGCACAAATTTTCAAAGGGACACTTGTTCTAAACACGCCTTGGAGTAATTAAATGTATCTAGACACTTTGGAATGTTCTATTATGAAGGGATATGTCTCTTATATCAATGGATATGCCTTTTGATTTCAAAAGAGTTGACTTTTGGATAGAATTTTGGAGAGAATTTTGAATTCTTTTTGGAGGGAAGCAACATTTGATAAAAGAGAGGGAATTCTAGGGCTTGAGAGAGGAGTTTGGAGTGGCATGAGGTGTGTGTGGCGTGAAGGAGAGTTAGAGAGAGAGATAAAGTCTAAGGGCTTGGAGATTTTCTTCAAGGATTGTGAGAGGAAGGGGAAGGTGAGAGATTTCTTCTTCATTACACTTGTAAGAGAGAATTGAGAGTGCTTGTAAATAGAGAAAGGCTTGGAGAGAACTTATAGGAGTTTTCTTGGGAAGGATTGTGAGATATGTTATGTCTTTTTATTTCATTTGTTTTGTAAACTTATTTTTATATATGTAATCTGTGTTTCATCATATCCTTCTCATGAATTCTGAGTAGTATTCTTTATCTTTTTTCCTACTTTGACATATGATTTTGTGAAGAATCAATTTTCTTATATGGTTTTAAAAGTCAATACTTTGTGATAATTTTTCTCTGATCTTCATTTATTTTTTGATCTGGCCAATTGAAATATTAAAATCTCTTGAGAAATATACGTTCCAAAAGGGCTATGATTTCTATAATATGGGGAGCATCAAATTTTATTTCATTATAGAGTATTTCATCCATGGAGTTTGGTCCAAATAGATAGAGAAATATACTTTGTTGGATGCAGATTTTAAGATTTTAAGGTGATAGATTAAAATCCTCAATTTGGTACAGTGGTTTGGAAACTGATGCGGAATTGTTAGCCCTCAAGGGAGAGAGTAGTGGGAGCTCTAGAGTGTGTTGACCTCACTTTTGGTTGAGGTTTAGCATTTCCTCTTTAGTAGCCTAGGGAGGGCTTTCTTGTTGACTATTCATAGAAAACTATAAAAGGAACCCTCACCATTATAAATTCTACACTCCTATTTGCTCAACTTCAAGTTTCACATATAGGTCATAACCTCTAACAATTAGTATGTTGGGTCAGTATGAGGAAGCTCAAGATGAGTCCCCATAGGACTGATTGACCTTAGGTTTGACTTTGAGTGTTAGTCTGGAGATTTTTCACTCACTTACACTTACTCTCACCCACAATCACTCACAACCCTAAACCTAAAATTTTTTTACTTTGATCCCTTATTCTTTTGGGAGACTCATGTAGATGGTCCCCTAAACCCACTAGCCTTGGGCTAGGGTTTAGCTAAGAATAGTACATAGAGGACCCAAATGGGATTTCCATTGGTCCATAGCTCATATAAGGTGTTGGCACCTCAATTCTACCAAAAATATCAAACTTGACATTTTGCCCCAAAATCCTCCAAATTACTTAAATACCCTTGGAACCCAAAATTTCATCAAAATCCTCAAATTAACAAGAAATATTTTGTTCAAAAATTATTTTAAACCATTTCAAGATACCGATATTACCCAAAACCACCCAAAAATGCCAAATTTACAAAAATAGCCCCTAAATTGCCAAAATTACAAAAATACCCTTAGCGCCCCAAACTTTCCCAAAACCTCCAAAATCACTTTAAATGTCTCTAAAACCAATTTGGACCCTCCAATTTAACACAATTTGACCATTTTGACTGAAACCCCCAAATTGCCTTTAAAGGCCCAACATTCCCAAAATTACCCCCAAATGTCCATCTATTTGGTCCCAATTTCCCCCAATTTAAATCATAAACTCAAATTCACCTTTCATATGACCAAACTAAACCAAATCCAAACCTAATAGGCTCATTCTTTGAGCCCAATTTTGATCTAAGTCAAGCCTCCAATTTTGGCTCTATGGCTTAATCCCACTAAATTGAATCCCATAGCCTACTAACTTTGCCACAATTTATGTTGAAAACTCTTCATAACAATCCTACACTTCAAACTTGACCATTAATTGGCCTTGGTGATGCCTCAATTGCATTCCATTATAACCCAAGTCCAAAAATCCCTAAATTTTCTCTATATTGGCTTTGTCCTCAAATTCCACCAAATTGATTGCCCTAACCCCAGAATTGACACCTAATTTATGTTGAAAACTCTTCATGATGTTCCCAAAGACCATCTTCAACAATCAATTTAGACTTAGCCCAACCTAGACCCAAGTCTAGCACAACATACCCAAATTGACCAAAATCCCAAAATCCTTCAAATTGAACCCCCCAATTGAACTCAAAATCATTTCGATCCTTCACCAAAAACCTTCATTATAATCATCTAGACAATGTTGATCAATCAATTAGGCTCAAAGACATGGCTAGCCTAACCTAAACCCAACCTTTGGTCATTTGAACCCAAATTGAACCCATGCACCAAAATTGACCTAACCATCTTAAAGCCACCAAATTGATGACTCCACAACCACTAAGCACACTCTATTGACCAGGCTAAACCCCTTTGGACAACCCAAACAAGCTATGGACATATGGATCCCTAAATTAAGGGATTCATTCTTATTTTTAGGCCTTAACCATAAAATATCTTCCATCATTGCTTGCCTATGGGAGTAAATTATAATTAAAGGCCCCCTGACCTCCGTGAGCTAATAAGTGACTGAACCCTGGCCAACCACCACTTAGGTTGCCAAAAAACACCAACCTGAGAAGGCCAAAAATGGTCAAACACCCAATTAAGATGATCTAAGATGTTCTAATCCAATTAGAGGCTTGAGGCCTTCTTCCCTTCACCTAAGCAGTTGGGCTAACCCATTGAGTAGCCTAATTGAAGACTCATGGCTTCTCTATTTAAGCAGCCATCCCCCATGGCTAGAAGAGAGGTCGAAACCAACCTTAACAAAACTTTTAGTTTTTTATAATACAAGAGAGGCTGAAACCAACCAATATTATTGTTGTATAAACTTTTTTATATATATGAAATATTTGTTTTGTTGTATCATTCTCCCGAAGTCTGAGTAGTTTCCTTGATCTTTCGCCCTACTCTGTGATATGGTGAAATGAAAAAATAATTTAGATATGCCAAAGTTAAAATATAAAATAAATTGTGTTGGTTTTTCAACTCCGTTCTCAATTTACTGTTTGATCTAGCCAATTGAATTATTAAAATATGTTCAGTAACATATGATCCGGGAAATAGAGTATGAGTTCTACAACAGAGTGAGAATAACATTTAATTCCATGATAGAGTATTTTGTTCATGGAATTAAGTTCAAATAAATAAGCAAATATACATTGTTAGGCGTAGAATTGGAGATTTTAGGGTGACAAACTAAGATCCCTAATTAAATCTTAGTTTTTAAAAACTAAAGCGAGAGTTAGCTTTCAGGGGAAGGGATTTGGGAGCTCTAGAGTGAGTCAAAATCCTCTTAGCCTAGCCACAGATTTAGGGATAAAACCTGAGATTAGTCAATGACTTTCTATAACATTGAACTAGGGTAGAGAATTAAAATTGCTCTTATTTGGCACAATACATATTTGAACCATTTATTTAATCTCATTTCACCAAAAACTCATTATTTTCGGAAAGATACTTTTTCATATTAGAAAACTTCATCACATAAACACAGTTTAGTAGTTACTGTTTTAAACTTTACTTTTAAAATTTGCTAGTAGTTAACAATTTAGTTCTGATAGTATCTGAAACATTCAAAATTAGTGACCATAATTTTTATTTATTTCTGTGAATTTCCTAGTTAATTTATCATTTCAAATTTAAACCTTCCTCGTGGGATCGATATTTTGGACTTGAATAGAAAGTCTTGTATTACTTGATAACGATACCTATACTTGCGTAGAATCCTAACATTAAGTGCTTAACATTATTATTCATTAAATATCACATCAAGTTTTTGGCATCGTTGTTAAGAGGAGTCAACTATATAAATTTTACACAAATATATTTTCAAGGATCAGAAAACTACGCTACGAACCCATTGAGAAACTCAAACAATCAAGAAATCCAACTTATGAACCTTATTACCTTCCTGGTTTTAATAATTTGTAGAGTAAAGATAAAAAAGTTGAAATGGAAGAACTATATTGTAAATGGGGATTCAATTACAAAGTCAAGGAGATGCAATTAGAAACATGGATAATCAATTGAGATGTATTGCTACCGTACATAACAATAGACCTCCTTAGTAATGTCAAAGTTAATCCTAAAGATCAAAAGAAACATCAAATTATAGCTATTCAAGTGAGAAGTAGAAAAGAATTACAAAACAAAGTTAAAAAAGAAGTGGAAGTTGAGGTTGAAAAAGAAGAGGTGGAAAATGGCAAATCTGGTGAAGATTTTCATTTTGAGTCAAAATGTCCTATTAAACCAATGAAAAATGCTGTAGAAAGAGCACCACCTCCATTTCCTCAAATATTGAAGCAGAAAAATAGAGATAACAAATTTTCTAAATTTTTAGAAATATTGAGGAAATTAACGATAAACATTCCATTTCTTGAAGCTTTGGAACGAATGCCAAGCTATGTGATGTTCATGAAGGATATACTGAATAAGAAAAGGAAGTTTGTAGATAATGAGACTATTGCACTCAGTGAAGAGTGTAACGCTATAATTCAGAGAAAGATTTCTAAAAACTTAAAGATCCTGGAAGTTTTACCATTCCTTATGCTATTGAAGAAATATTTTTTGGAAAAGTTTTATGTGATTTAGGAGCCAATAATATTCTTATGCCATTCTCGATTTTTAGAAGGTTCAGATTAGGAGATATTTCACCTACAACTGTAACTCTTTAGTTAGTTGATCGTTCAATTACCTATCCTAAAGGAGTTATAGAAGTTGTTGTGGTAAAATTTGATAATTTTATCTTTCATGTAGACTTTGTTATATTAGATGTGGAGGAAGATAAAGAATTTTCTATCATTTTAGGAAAATCATTCCTTGTCACTGAAGGAGCATTGATAGATGTGCAGAAAGGAGAACTAACTATGAGAGTTTATGATCAAGAGGTTACATTTAATAATGCAAAATCAATGAGATACCCTGAAAAAGTGCAAGAGATTGAATGCTTCTAAATGAATACTAAAGAATATCTAAGCCATGAATATGTTAAAAAGACATTTGAAAGGGAATTTGAAAAGGAATATGAGGAATATCAGCATGAGGATAAAATTCAAGATGAATGTACGAAAGTGAGTAAAGAAGATTTGGATCATGCTTTGGAAAAAATTGAAATGTTAGATCTTACAAAAAGTGATAAGATTTTGATTTCATCTATTGCGAAACCTCCTGAACTAGAACTGAAAGTACTTCCTCCACATTTGATGTATGTATTCTTAAGAGATTTATCTACATTACCTATTTTAGTATTCTCAGAATTAATTGATAAGCAAGAACATTAGTTGTTGGAAACTTTGAAAAGATATAAGAAATCCTTTGGATGGACATTAGTTGATATTAAAGGAATCACTCCTTCAATTTGCATGCATTGAATTTTATTAGAAGATTATATTGAACCAACAGTTGATCCTCAAAGGAGATTAACTCCAATGATGAAAGAAGTTGTTATGAAAGAAATTTTAAAATGGTTAGATGTTCGAATAATATATCCTTTTTCAGATAATTTTTAGGTAGTCCAATTCATTGTGTTACGAAGAAAGGAGGTGTGACTGTAGTGAAGAATGAAAATAATGAATTAATACCAACAAGACTAGTCACTGGATGGTGAATCTACTTAGATTATAGAAAATTAAATTCTATCACTAGGAAGGATCATTTTCTTTTACCATTTTGGATCAGATGTTGGATAGGCTAGCTGGGCACAAATATATTTTTTTTATATGAATATTCATTATCATCAAATACCTATAGATCCAAAGGATCAGGAAAAAATAATATAGAACTTTTCCTTCCCATGAATTCCCTTTAGATTATATAATGCACTTGCAACATTTCAAAGATGTATGATGTCGATTTTCAATGATTTAATTGAAAAGGGAACTCAAGTTTTTGTGGACATTTTTTCTACGTTTGGAACTTCATTTAAAATATTTCTAAATCATTTAGAGAAAGTTTTTGAATGATTTGAAAAGAATAATCTCGTATTAAACTGGGAAAAATGTCAATTTAAAGTTGCAACAGAAATTGTGCTTGGACACAAAATTTCAAAAAATAGCATGGAAGTAGATCCTGCAAAAGTTTAGGTTATATCAAACTTATCTCTGCCTGCTAATGTAAGAGGAGTTAAGAGCTTTTTAGGAAATTTTGGATTTTACATTCGATATATTAAAGATTTTCAAAAATTACTAAACCTTTATGCCAACTTTTGAAAAAAGATATAAAATTTGATTTTAACCAAGATTGCCTTAAAGCTTTTGAAACTTTAAAGGAAAAATTGATCACAGCTTCTATAATTGTTCACCTGATTCAAACAAACCTTTTGAATTAATGTGTGATGCTAGTGATTATGCAATTTGAGCTGTATCAGGGCAGAGATGTGATAAGATTTTTAAAATTATATACTATGCTAGTAAGCCTCCTAATGATACTCAGATTAACTACACCACCACTGAATAAGAGTTATTTGCCATTGTATGTGTTTTTGATAAGTTTAGGTCATATCTATTCAGAGCTATAGGTGTTTTGCATATTGACCATTCAACTATTAAATATTTGATGCAAAAGAAGCATGTGAAACTAAGAAAAATTAGATGGGTACTTTTGATGCAAGAGTTTGATTTTGTAATTATCGATAGGAAAGGGATTAATAATCAAATTGTTGATCATCTATCTAGGCTAGAAAAAAAAGAAATACTTGACATGGAAAAAGAAATAAATGAAAATTTTCTTGTTGAACAACTTTATACTGTAAAAGGATAGGAAATACGTTGGTATGGTGATATTATAAATTATATTGTTAGTGGTATTTTACCATTTAGACTAACAAAACAATATGAAAGGAATTTCATTCATGATTGAAAGTATTATTGTTGGGATGACCTCTATTTATATAAATAATGCAAAGATTTAGTAATGAGACGATGTGTGCCTTACAAAGGAATTCAGGAAATTATTCAGAAATGTTATGATTCTGAGTTTGGAGGACATTTTGGAATGACAGAATTATTCATAAAATTTTGTAACCTTGATTTTATTGGTTTACTCTATTTAGATATGTTAATATATATATATATATATATATATATATATATATATATATATATATATATATATATATATATATATATATATATANATATATATATATATATATATATATATATATATATATATATATATATATATATATATATATATATATATATATATATATATATATATGTGATTGGTGTCCTAAAGTAAGTAATATTTCAGTAAGAGATGAAGTGCCTCTAAATTTTAATTTGGAAATTGAATTTTTGATGGGCGGGGATTCGATTTTATGGGACCATTTACCTTCATTCGGAAGTATATATAAATTGATTGCAGTGGATTATGTTTTAAAAAAGATTGAAGCCCTTGTTTTATGTTACTTTGATGCTTAGAGTGTTTCAAAATTTTTAATTAAAAATATTTTTATAAGATATGGAATGCATAGAGTAATCATTACCGATAGAGGATTCCAATTTAGAAATGTAAAAATTGCAAGATTGGTAGAAAAATAGAACATAATGCATAAAATTGAAAATTTTTATCATCCTTATACTAGTGGTTTGGCAAAAGTATCAAATCCTGAAATTAATAGAATTTTGAAAGAAAATGTTAATCATAGTAAAATGAATTGGTCTCTTAAATTAGATACGACATTATTGACATACATGATAGCTTATAAGACACCTATAAGTATGTCCACTTATAAACTAATTTTTAGGAAGACTTGTCACTTGCTAGTAGAGTTGGAGCATAAAACTTATTAGGCTATAAAGGAACTCAATTTTAATTTCAAAGAAGCTGGTGAGAAAAGATTATTGCATTTGAATGAACTTGAAAAAATTATGAATGAATCTTATGATAATATTAAGATTTATAAGGAAAGAATGAAAGAATGACATGATCGAAAGATAAAAAAAATATAATTTGAATCTAGATAGAAAGTTTTATCATAAGATACAAGACTGAAAGTATTTCCTGGAAGACTAAAGTCTAGGTAGAAAGGGTCATTCAAAGTTGTAAAAGTATTTCCTTATGGAGTTGTTTGTATTGAAGATCCTAAGAGTGAAAGAATATTTAAAGTAAATGGTCACATATTGAAACCATATTTTGATGGTCAAAGACTAATTTTTTAAAAAACTATAATGTTGGGTCACCCAAAATAAAGACTGGGAATGTCAGGCTGACGATATTAAAACAAGCGCTTTGTGGGAGGCAACCCATACTTATTATTATTTATTTTGATTTTAAGTTTTCGTATGCTATATTCACATATATTTATATTTATTTTTTCATAGAGTCCGTGTATGTGAGAAAATAATTAATAATTTAAAGACATCTTTATTTACTTAAATTTATAGAAGAATTGAGATTTTTTTGATTGAAAATAAATTAATGTAAATTTTTTAGAATTGGCGCATGATGTACCATATTCCAGAGCGCTGAAACATGATGTATCATGGAGAAAAAAATGACTTAAAACATTTTAAAAGGCAGTTTTTGGTGAGTTCTTCTCCTTATAACTCCCAAAAACTCATTCCAAAGTCCATTTTATTGGGGAAACGAGGAAGGAGTCACAAGATTTCAATTCCAATGGCGTCCCACTCTAAAAATTTCACTAGATTTTGAATTTTCAACCGGAGAAAGTTTATTAGTTCTGATGCGCAGAGTTTCATGATCATGTTCTAGCTAAGAAGAGGCTAATCAAAGAAAGGGGGTTTATGAATCGAGGATTTAATACACCGAATACTCGAGTTGATAAAATTATTGCACAGAGACATTGGGAAGTGCTTTGTTTCACTACTTATGCCCTAGTCATCCTAGTAGTGAAATATTTTTAAGCAAATCTACATGGAATCAACAAAAGAATTGTCTATGTGTGAGGTAGGTTTGTGAAATTCACTCTTTTAAGAATAAACAAGATATTTATGTTTGAAAATGTGCCTATCTGCCATTATGCAAATTTTATCCCTACGAGAGATAATATGAATGGACTATTACGGTACCTTACGGATGAAGATACAAATTGGGAGGCCATAGATGATGGAGATGTAAGTTTTTTATCATTGTTGTTAAATCCTACTTCTAAGGCATGATACTTCTTTATTGCATTGAAACTACTTCCTACTATGAAAATTAGTAAGGTAACTAAGGAGAGTGCTATTTTGAATTACTGTATTCCAACTGGGAAATCTGTTGATATTGGAGCAATCATTGTGAAATTGATTTTGGGTTTGATTGTTAATGGATCTGCAACTAGACTTGGACATCCATCTACTATTTTTCTACTATGCAGCCAATCACAAGTACCTTATGAAAATTGGGAAAAAGTGCTTCTTTCTTTTGAACCAGATGGATCTAGAAGTCTATTGCAACTGTATTGGAATGAGAGATGAGAATGATATGAATGTACTGATGGATCAAGCATCCCAGAATTCATCACGTATTCGGCCTTACTTCAGCTCTACCACACATTTGAAAAGGATCAAGAAGATAGAAAAATAGGTGAAAAATCTTATGCAAGCAATTGGGAATATTTCTGAAATGATGGATCACTTAGATTGGAGACTTAAAAAATTTTTTTAGCATACTGCTTGTATTGAAGATGGTTTGGTGCCTATTTTCAAGAAACATGCTTGGATTGGGGAGGATTCAACTTATAAATCTCCTTATCAACCCTTCTACAACTTGTATGTGCACTGCCAATCTATGGGAGATATCCAAGAGGTCAAGAGTGAAGAATATGTTTAAGCTTAATCTATGCATGAAACATTTTGTTTAGTACTTCTTGTTTTAGTTGTTTGTGGTGTTGAATTGCAGTTACTTTTATTATTGAACTATATCACTGTTTGTGTTTGGTATCTTGATGTCTAGATTTCATTTTTAGCATGTTTTGGTTTGCTTTAAACAATGAAATATATGTTTGTTGGCTTGAAAAATGTTAGTTTGTAATAGCACAGGTTTTATATGTAAAAGTGAGTTTTGTGTTGTTTGTGAAATATTAAAGTTAGTGTAATGTTTAATTATGCTTATAATGGTTCATTTGAGTTGATTAGAGGTAGAAGTAAAGCAGTAAAGAGAAAATTCTCACATAAAATGAAATTTGGAAAAATTAAGGCATCGGTGCAAGATGTGTCGGATTGGCGGATGATGCACTAGATTATAGAAAGTTAGCACATGATGCACCAGATTTGGGGCATGATGCGCCGAATTCCTGAAAACACTAGATTGCCTAAAAGACCATGAAATCTCACAGTAAACTCCATTTTTGGTGCTTGGGTTGTTCCCTACCTCTAAACCTTTACCTAAGGCTTTACATTGAGCTCGACAGAGAAGATTTCAAAGGCTAAAAATCATTGATTTCACCTTATTTTGGTAAAAGCTTCACTTTAACTTGAAAATTTTTATTTTCACCATGAATTTTTCCTACATTATGGAAAATCCAAAAGTTGGGATTTTTGATGAAAAATTTTGAAGAAAACTCATGGTGAAAAGTTTCTTACCAAATAACCTTAATTGAGGAGTTAGAGTTTTTATTTTGTATTTAATTTTGAATTTATTTAGATTTTGATAGAATTTCAAATGGCTCCATGAGTGAAGAGAGGAAGGTCAGATAATTTTGATGCATGAAGATTTGTTAATTTTAAGGCCCAACATTGTTATAACAATCAAATAGAGTCGAGAAGATTGATCCAGGAATGAACATTTGTTAATCCGGGTGGCAAGATTTAGAGGTTGATCCTTGCCAAAAATTGGGAATGGTTTTGCTACTTCACTGCAGCACTGATTGTACCAATGATTTGGGTGTTTTATTCCAACTTTAGATTCACTGATGACGATCACATCCTTGTGAGAGGTAAGCAAGTTGAATTTATTGCAGAAAGGATCAAAGTTTTTTATGGGCCAACGAATGTATTTTATGGTGAATACACTGCATTTGTGATGACTGATTCATCACAAAATGAAGTGGTTGCCTTTCTAACTGATGGAAGAGGAGAATAAAAAATTAAAAATAATATGATTGTTAACTTCTCCGCTTCCATGTTGACTAGTCAGTCAGAGGTATGATGACACTTCTTTTTTGCTAAATTTCTACCAAAAAATCATATGGCCGATGTAACAAAGGATAAAGTTGTATTCAACTATTACATTTAGAACATGAAAGCAATAGATGTTGGTACTAATTAAGTTCATCATGCATGAAGCATAGCTAAGAGCTCTACATCCAGTGGTTTAGGTTACCCTACACAAATTTTTACTATTTATGAGCAATGAGGAGTGGAGTTCTATAGAAATGAGGAAAGTTTACAACCATAAAATCTTATTGGGAAGCATATGTTTTAAAGAGTTTGATCATTTGTTGAATCTAGCGGTAGAAGAAGTGATAGGCCCTCTACATTAGCTGCTGGGGCATCTACTTCTCACTCTGCATCACTAGAAAACATTATGGACCAATTCATGCTTCAACAATTGGATATAGTAAATATTCAAAATCAAATTAGAGAGATTGAAGTAAGAAATTCTTATAATGATGAGTATCAGCAAAGGAGAATTAAACATAATATTGCTTTTGAGGATGCTATGGTGAGATATCTTAGGGGTGAATACAATGTGGAATTTTCTACTTGCCCTAGCTTCATTTCTTTTGCTTCTATTTGTGATGATGATGAAGAAAAAAAAGATGACGATGATGATGTTGAGGAAGGCGATGAAGATTGATATTTTCTGGAGTTATTTTATTTGTTTCATTGTTTTTTGTTAGTTTGTATGTTGTTTGGATGATATTTGTTTGGCAGTATTAAAAACTTTCATTTTGTGCTGTGAATTTAAAATTATAATAGTAATAGTAGATTTGTATTTTCTTTCTACATTTTTAGTATTTTATTTCTATTTTTAATTCTCATCAAATTCTTTAAAATATATTGTGTCTCATTTAATGCTTTAAAGCCTATATGTATTATTTAGTACATGCAGTATACAAGAATCCAGTTTCATAGTCAGAAATCCTCTACATGTTAGTTTTTATTTTCATGCATTTACTATTTTCTTTCACCAACTAAATTTTGTGATAGAACATTTTTAAAGTACTTAAAATTTTAAGTTTGGGGGGAAGAAAAAATTTCTTTTAAAAAAGAAATAAACTAAATTTCACTTGTCCATAAGTAGCAATATTTTTAAAACTAATTAAAAATGACTTAGGATATTAAAATTAAACTTTAAATGACGATACATAAGTTTATGAATATTATGGTAATTTAGGTAAAAGTTTTTAATAATGAAGGACAATTCTGCAGTTAAAGATATTTGGTATGATAAGACAAGGCAAAGTTTTTCTAGTTAGATTCAAGGAAACTGTATTTTTGAAATATTAAGAGTTTTAGCGTTGCATGTAAGAAGAAAATAATGAGACTTTATGAAAATCATAAACTAATTTGAATTTATAAAGTGAAGGTAAGAAGTTTTTACAATAAGAAAAGGGTAGTGAAGTTTAAAACTATTAAATACTATCCAGATATAGTAATCCTCACATAAAAAAAGAAAAAGAAAAGAAAGGATTGAAAGATCCTAAAAGATAGAAAGAAAAAGAAAAGAAAAGAAAATGAAAAGAAAGGAAAAATAAGTGAAGAGAAACTTGAGGAGATGCCTTTTCAAAAATTGACTTCACTTGAATCAACTTAAGGAAAAAAGATTTATTACATTTCTAAACTTATATTGGATTATTAGTAGCAATATTAGTAAATTTTTCCTAAGGTTCTTTTTCATGTGCACATTCTAAATATCCTTGATATGACAAATTGTAATTCTTCTTGAAATGAATAGAGATTGAGAAATCTTAAAATTGACTACTAATTATTCTTATTCTTAGAATTTGAATATATGTTATTAATGTTTTTTCTTAAATTTTACTATTTTATTTATTAAACTAAAGTATAGAAGTTTTAAGTCAGTTTTTATCCTAAGTCAAATGCTTTTAATTAGTAAAAGTATCACTTGAGGACAAGTAACATTTATGTTTGGGGGATTTTGATACACCAAACTAATATGTTATTTTATGTATATATTTTATGCTTATTTTGGGTGATATTGCATTTTATAGAAGGATATTTTCATTTTTTTTGTTGGAGGTATAATAGTTTTAGACATTTGGAGGAAAAGTTGAAAAAAGGATGAAATTTGGAGCCAAATCAGTGAATTTTTAAATTCTGGTGCATGATGTGCCGGATTGACACAAAATGTGTCAGACTAACACCAGATGAGCCAAAATATAGAACAACATGGTCTTCAACAAACTGGCACATGATGCGCCATTTGACAGAGATTTTGTGCATGATGCTCCAGAAACAACTTTTTTCAAATTAATGCGGTTACAGACAAATTTTGTAAAAATTTTCAAAGGGACACTTGTTCTAAATGCCCCTTGGAGTAATTCAATGCATCTAGACACTTTGGAAGGTTCTTGTATGAAGTGATATGTCTCTTAGATCAATGAACATGTCTTTTGAATTCAAAAGAGTTGACTTCTGGACATAATTTTGGAGGGAAATTTGAATTATGTTTGGAGGGAGGCAACCTTTTATAAAAGAGAGGGAATTCTAGTGCTTGAGAGAGGAGTTTGGAGTGGCGTGAGGTGTGTGTGGTGTGAAGGAGAGTTAGAGAGAGAGAGAAAGAGAGAAAGTCAAGAGCTTGAAGATTTTTTTCAAGGATTGTAAGAGGAGAGGAAAGATGAGAGATTTCTTCTTCATTACACTTCTAAGAGAGAATTGAGAGTGCTTGTAAAGAGAGAAAGGCTTGGAGAGAACTTCTAGGAGATTTCTTAGGAAGGATTGTGAGATAATTTGTGTCTTTTTATTTCTTTTATTTTATAAACATGTTTTTATATATGAAATCTGTATTTTGTTGTATCCTTCTAATGAATTTTGAGTAGTTTCTTTATCCTTCTCCCTACTTTGAGATATGGTTTTGTGAAGAATTGATTTTATTTTATATGGTTTTAAATGTCAATAATTTATGATGATTTGAACTTCGATCTGACCAATTGAAATGTTAAAATGTGTTGGAAAATATATGTTCCGAAAGGGGCATGATTCTTACAACATGGGGAAATCCCATTTGATTTCATGGGAGATTATTTCATCCATGGAGTTGGGTGCAAATAAATAGGGTAATATACTTTGTTGGATGCAAAATCAGACATTTTAAGGTGACATATTAAAATCCTCAATTTAGTCCAGTTGATTAGAAACTGATGCGAGATTGTTAGCTCTCAGGTGAGGGAGTAGTGGGAGCTCTGGACTGGCAACCGATATCCTCCCAGCCTAGCCAAAAAATTAGAGACCAAACTCTGGATTAGTCAATGTTTTTTGTGCACTCGGAAGAAGGCAAGAAATAGATTGCTTCTATTTGGCACAAAATAGTTTATATATATTTTTTCAAATGATTTTAATTCTTTCACATATTATATACCATTGTAAAGAGGAGGGATGTTTTCTTAAATTTGAAGTTTCCTTCACAACATCTTAATTTTAATTTTTGTAAATTTACTTTTGAAAGTTTAGCATTTATTTTAGTTAATTTTGTTTTGCAACTGCATTTTAATTAGCATTCACTTGTTACTTAGTATTCAAACTTAAGACTTTACTTTTTGTATTTTTAATAATTTACTTTACATTATAATCTTATGAACTTATTTCTAGGCATTTCAAACTTCAGCGCGCGATCAATATCTAGGACTTAATTAGAGCCCTTTATTACTTAAACTATACGTATACTTGCATTAATTTTAAAGGAGATTTGGTAGTTTAAATATTTTTAAAAGATGAAACTATTTTCAGTGATGTTATTTTGTTAGGATTAATTTGCATATTTGTTTCTGCCGTGTGTATTTTGTATTATTGGAAAATATTTGCAAAATTAACACACTAAATCCACTTGCATTAACAATTTAGTTTTTTTTTAATGCATTTACTATTTTCTTTCACCTACAAATTTTTTTAATACATGGTTTACGTATTATTTAAAAATGTAAGTTTTTGGGGAAGAAAAATTTCTTTAAAAGAAGTAAACTAAATTTTATTTTAACCTAAAAAACTGTAGTTTTTAAAATTATTTAACATGACATTGGATATCAGAGTGTAACTTTAACATGACATTGGATATCCGAGAGCTGTTTGTGGTTTTAGGTTAAGATCTACCCAAATATTGCCCCAACCTAAAAATTTTTGTTCATAGAGCATCATCTCAACATGGTAAACACATCCATATGGATCAATAGCCATGAAGTGATGGTTTTCTTCATAATGTCTGAAAATTGAGCCAAAATTAGGGTTTTAGCCCATACCTTAGCCTTAGTGGATGGAATTTGATTTGAATTAGTTCTAAAGCTTTTCCTTGAGCTTAGGATGCTTGATTTTGGCTCATTTTGACGTAAGATTGGGCTTCAGTAGAAGTTCGATAGAAGAGGTCACAACTTCACTGAATAGTTGGTTAAAGCCTATGGGGAAGGTCAATTTTGATTGGGATTATCTCCTTAGAGCTTAGAGAAGCTTTTATAAGAACTAATTTGGGGTTTTGATGTTGTTTATGTCAAACCCAAAATTTATCCTGAAATAGAATTCCAAAATTAGGGCATATCAGTGGATGTCAAAGGCTGATTTCATGGGAGATCAATTACTCAGAGTTTGACAAAAAAGTTTGGTGTTATGGGCTTATAAAATTGAAGATTTTAGGTTGTTGTCCCTTTTTTGTAGCTCATGGGTTTACAATTTTATAGCCATTAAAGGTGGCTATAGAGTTTGAGATCATTTAGGGGAGAACCTATCAGTTGTTTAATGATTGTGGATAACTTTCCTGGCCAAGGATTATCATGGAAGTACCTCTCAAGGAATTATCCATGTGTGAACTTCCATTATGATGAAGCTTGGGTTCTTGTTTTGGATCCTCTCCATTGGGTAACTTAAGAGGTGAATAAGGCTGCTGAAAAGATTCTAAATCATTCTAAATTAGCCTCCCTCATATAGATTCATTTTCCATTCAATGAACTTAGGAAGGGATGAAACATATCCCTCTTCATTCCCATTTGTTATGTTTCCCTAATAATATGTTGGATCAAGGTTTATATATGTCTTTCTTTCAATTGATGGAGGTCGAGATGAATAATGAGCTCACTACATCTTAATTCCAAATTTCATGAAAGAATGCCACCTCATTCTTCCCTTCATGATTTCTTCATAATGACTTTTGTTTTGAGCTAATGGTCATGACTCATGAGTCATTTATAAATCTTAGTCATGTCATGGGGTGTGTCAGCGGTCATGGGTGACCCATTAGCAAGTTGTCATGTAGTGAATTTAGGTTTTAAGCATAAGACATGATTTTAGGGTAGCCATTGGTTTGTCTTTCCTTGGGCTTAAACAATTATTTTAAACTTAAATCCTAGGTCAAATAATCTCTAAGTTCATTCTATTTAATCAATTAAATGATTAATTAATTTAGATAATAAAATAATTTGATGAAAAGACCAAATTTTGACCAAAAATGGTATGGTTGACCATGTTTGCCCAAGTTGACCATGGTTGAACAGGGTTGACTGATACACCAAAATAATATAATATTTTAGGTACATATTTTATGCTTATTTTTGGTAATATTGCACTTTAAAGAAGTGTATTTTTATGTGTTTGTTGCAGGTTTATCATTTTTAGGCATTTAGAGCAAAAATGACAAAATTGGCAAAATTTGGAGCCAAAATAGCCAATTTGGCATTCTAACACATGATGCGTCAGATTGGAGCATGATGCGCCAAAATCCAAAGAACTAGAGCATGTTGCAATATAGACATTTTTTTGCTGATTAAAGTGGTTTAAGAAAAAAATTGCGTGAATTTTTAAAGGGACACTTGTTCTACACACCTATTAGAGTAATTCAACGCATCTAAACACTTTGGAAGGTTCTTTTATGAAGGGATATGTCTCTTGGATCAAATGAAACATCTTTTGAATTTACATAGTTAACTTATGGAGGGAATTTGAATTCCTTTTGAAAGGAGGCAGCCTAAAATAAAAGAGGTAATCTTCAAGGAGTTTTAGGGGGGACGAAAAGGAGAGAAAGTCAGGGTGGCATCAAAAAGCAAGCAGAAGAGAAGAGGAGATTTTATTATAGGGTTGTAAGAGGAAAGGGAAGGTGAGAGATTTCTTCTTTTTTAAACTTCTAAGTTAGAATTGAGTGTTCTTGTAAAGAGAGAAAGGCTTAGAGAGAACTTCTAAGGATTTGCTTTGGAAAGATTGTTAGATAAGTCATGTCTTTTATTTCTTTTGTTTTGTAAACTTTTTTTTATATATGAAATCTGTGTTTTGTTGTATCCTTCTCATGAATTCTGAGTAGTCTTCTGTATCCTTCTCTCTACTTTGAGATATGGTTTTGTGAAGAATTGATTTTGTTTTATATGGTTTTAAATATTAATAATTTCTGATGATTTGAATTCCGATCTTCATTTACTTTTTTATCTAGCCAATTGGAATTTTAAAACATGTTGCAAAACATATGTTCTGAAAAGGGTTAGGACTTCTACAATTAATGGAGAATCACATTTGATTTCTTGGGAGAGAACGTCATCCATGAATTTGAGTGTAAATAAATATGGAAATATACTTAGTTGGAAACATAATTGGAGGTTTTAAGGTGATAAATTTAAATCCCCAATTTGGTCCGGCTGATTGGAAACTAATGCGAGATTGTTAGCCCTTAAGGTAGGAAGTAGTGAGAGCTCTTGAGTGGCAGCTGGTATTCACCCAGCCTAACAATGGAATTAGGGACCAAACTCTAGATTAATCAATCGTTTTTTTAGCACTCAAAAGAGAGTAAAGAATATCATTGATCATGTTGGCACAAAACATTATATATATATATATATATATATATATATATATATATATATATATATATATATATATATATATT
>NEWO01000091.1:700600-732653 GCA_003013225.1 Phalaenopsis aphrodite
TCACAGAAATAGTCAAAGGAACCCCAAGCAGGCCTAAGTCAGAGAACAGCCAAAGAACCTAACTTCACAGCTAGTGAAGCAAGCAAACAGCCAAGCAGGGAAAGAGAAACCACAAAGAGGCTAAACAAAGGAAGGATGGTGAGTCTTAATAAACCAAACCTCCAGTGGATGTCAAAGAAACAACCCCACAAGAAACAGCAAACAAAGACAAAACTATGGAAAAGCCAATGGAACAGTAAATGTTTTAAAAGGAAGAACCCGGGAAGGTGTAAAAGCTATAAGGGTCGAAAAACCTGCTATGCCCAGTAAAGAGATGAGAGAAAATCAGTTGAAAACAAATATTAGCAAGTATTAAACCCTTTACCACAGCAAGTTGGAGCATTGTGCCGAAACCCTAGCAGAGCAACCAGGGAGACAGCCGCCAACCTTCATGATGATTATATATATATATATATATATATATGATTTTATTCTCTTTACAATCCATATACTCATTATAAAGGGGAAGGATGCTTTTTTTAATTTGAATCTTCCATCAATAAAAACTTTGTTTAGCTTTCGTAATTTTACTTTTGAAAGTTTAGTTTTTAATTTGTTAACTTTTTCTTTTAACTACATTTTATATAACATTCACTTTAGTAATTAATATTCAAACTTCACACTCTACTTTTATTTTTGTATTTTTAACTTATAAAATAATTTTAAGAATTTACTTATACGATTTTCCAACTTCCTTGTGGGATCGATATCTAGGACTCCATGACAGCCTTTTATTACTTAAGCGATTCATATAATTGCATTGATTTTAAAGGGGATTTAGTAGTTTAAAAAGAGTTTCAAAGATAAACTATTTTCATAAAAGCTATTTTTGATGAAATTATATTGCATATTTATTGTTATATCTTTCATGTGTATTTTCATAAAAGTTATTTTTGAAAAGTATTTAAAAAATTTACAAACTAAATCTATCTACATCAAGTTATTGACGCCGTTGCTTGGAAAGTGAAGGAATGTAATAGTAAGTTATTTTATTTTAATATAAAAATTAAAAAAAATAGAAAAGAGTGCTTGTAGTTTAGTTTTGAACATTTTCTTATTTAAGTGTGTTTGCTTATTTTTAATTGCTTGCTTTGTTTGTTTATGCATAGTGTAAGATATTAAAATTTAGTGTGTTATGAATCTGAGTTAGAGAGAACTATTAAAAAAATTCAAAAACAACAAAAATAAATATCATTTTTAATGAAATGGATTACATTTAATGCTGGTAATGAAAATGAATATCATCAGAGACCTATAAGAGATTATGCTAATCCAATAGCAGATGAAATTCATTTGAGCATACAAAATCCTGTTGTAACTGATAATTCATTTGAGCTTAAACCTGCTGTTATCCAAATAGTACACAAAAATCAGTTTGGAGGAATACCAACTGAAGATCCTAATTTAAACCTTGTTAGCTTTCTAGAATTGTGTGTTACATTTAAATATGGAGTGTGGAATGATGTTGTCAGGTTAAGACTATTTTTCTTTTTTTAGTAAGTGATAAAGCTAAGATGTAGTTAAATTCATTAGCACCTAGGTCTATCATAATATGGGGAGATTTGTCACAAAAATTTTTATTTAAATATTTTCTACCTTCAAAAGCTGCTTAGCTTAGAAATGATATCACATCTTTTTGTCAGTTTGAGGAGGAATCAATTTATAAAGCCTGGGAAAGATTTAAAGATCGGCTTAAAAAGGGTCTACACCATGCGTTGCCAGATTTGTTAATAATTCAAACTTCTTATAATGGGTTGGTTGGATCACTTAGATTGATAATTGACGCTGCTGCTGCTCGATCATTAATGTTAAAACTATTCAACGAACCATATTAATTATTTGAAGAGATGGGTACTAATAATTTTTAATGGCTCTCTGAAAGGGTAAATCCAAAAAGAGTAGCTTGTATTCATGATTCTGATGCAATATCTATGTTAGCTACCCAAATAGCTGCTATATCAAAGAAGATAGATCAATATGGAATGATTATTCTTAGACAACACATGTGCTTGAGGAACACTCATTAGGACAAATGATATAATTTCAATCTTCTTATGAGACTTTAAATGCAATAAACAATCATTCTAATAATCCTTATGCAAATTATTATAATCATGGTTGGAAGAATCACCAAAATTTAATTGGAGTAATAATAATTCTAATGCTGCAAATCCGCAATGGGGAAAAAATACTGCGAACTCATTGCAAAACTCCAACAATCAAGGGAATCAAGCTTATAAACCTTATTACACCCACATATTAATAATTTACAGAGTAAGGAGAAAAAATTATCAATGGAAGAATTGATATTACAAATGGGAAGTCAATTACAAATTCAAGGATCTGCAATCAGAAAAATGGAAAATTAATTGGGATGTGTTACTACCACAGTTAGCAATAAACCCCCACAAACATTGCCTACTAATGTAGAAGTAAATCCTAAAAATTAGAACAAAAAGTAAACTAAAGCTATTCCACTAAGAAGTACAAAAAAGTTAGAAAACAAAGTTCAACAAGAAAGACATCACTTCCATTTTGACCAATGAAAATCTCTATAGAAAGACATCACTTCCATTTTCTTAAAGATTGAAGCAGAAAAATAGAGACATACAATTTTCAAAATTTTTGAAAATTTTGAGGAAATTAACGATAAACATTCCATTTGTTGAAGCTTTGGAACAAATACCAAGCTATGTGATGTTCATGAAGGATATACTTAATAAGAAAATAATGTTTGTAGATAATGAGACTATTGCACTCAAGTAAGAGTGTAGTACTATAATTTAGAAAAAGCTTCCTAAAAAATAGAAGGATCTTGGAAGTTTTTAATTTTCTTGTGCTATTAGCAAATGATATTATGGAAAAACTTGATGTGATTTAGGAGCGAATATTAATCTTTTGTCGTTATCAAATTTAAAAAGGTTAGGCTTAGAAGATATTGTACCTACAACTGTAACTCTTCAATTAGCTGATCTTTGATTACCTATCCTAATGAAGTTATAGAGGATGTTTTAGTAAAGGTTGATAAATTTATCTTTCTTGTGGACTTTATTATATTATATATGGAGGAAGAAAAATAAATTCTTATCATTTTAGGAAGACCATTCCTAGCCATTGCAAGAGCTTTGATAGTGTGCAGAAAGGAGAACTAACCATGAAAGTTAGTGATCAGGAGATTACATTTAATATTGCAAAATTGATGAGATACCCTACAAAAGAGAAAGAGATTACATGCTTCAGATAGATATTAACGAATATTTAGGCCATGAATATTTTAAAAAGACTTGTGAGAGAGAATTTGAAAAGGAATACATGGAATATCAAGATGAGGATAAAATTCAAAATGAATCTATGGAAGTGAGTAATATGGATTTGGATTATGTTCAAGAAAACTTTGAAATTTTAGATCCTTCAAAAAGTAACAAGAATTTGATTTCATCTATTTAGAAACCTCCTGAACTAGAACTGAAATTACTTCCTACACATTTGAAGTATGCATTCTTAGGAGATTTATCTACATTACTTGTTATAATATCCTCAGAAATAACTCATACGCAAAAACAACCGACTTTAAAAATATAGAAGAAAATCTTTGGTTGGACATTAGCTGATATTAAGGGAATCAATCCTTCAATTTTGATGCATAGAATTTTATTAGAATATCAACATAAACCAAGAGCTAATCCTCAAAGGAGACTAAATTCTATGTTGAAAGAAGTTGGGAGGAAAGAAATTTTAAAATGGTTAGATGCTGGAATGATATATGTTATTTAAAACTGTACTTAGGTAAGTCCAATTCACTGTGTTTCAAAGAAAGGAAGTGTGACTGTAGTGACAAATGAGTATAACGAATTAATATCAATAAGACAAGTCACTGGTTGGAGAATCTGCATAGATTATAGAAAATGAAATTTTGCCACAAGGAAGGAACATTTTCCTTTACCTTTTTTGGAGCACATGATGGATATGCTAGTTGTCAAAAAATATTTTTATTTTCTAGATAAATTTACCAATTATCATCAAATATTTATTGCTCCAAAGTATCAAGAGAAAACAACATTCACTAATCCTTATGGAACATTTGGTTTTCGATGAATGTCATTTGGGTTATGTAATGCACTTGCAATGTTTCAAAGATGTATGATGTCAATTTTCATTGATTTGATTGAAAAAGGGATCAAAGTCTTTATGGACAATTTTTCTATGTTCGGAACTTCATTCAAAATATGTTTAAATCATTTAGAGAAAGTTCAGTAACGTTGTAAAAATGCTAATCTTGTATTAAATTGAGAAAAATTTTAATTCATGGTTGCAGGAGGAATTGTGCTTGAACATAAAATTTTAGAAAATGACATGGAAGTAGATTCAGGCAAAATATATATTATATCAAAACTATCTCCACCTACTACAGTAAGAGGAGTTAGAAGCACTTTAGGACATGTTGGATTTGATAGGAGATATATTAAAGACTTTTCAAAATTTACTAAACCATTATGCCAACTTTTGGAAAAAGATACAAAATTTGACTTTAATCAAGATTGCCTTAAAGCCTTTGAAACTTTAATGGAAAAATCGATCACTGCTCCTATATTTATTTTACCTGAATAAAAGAAACCTTTTGAATTAATATGTGATTCAAGTGATTATGCTATTGGAGCTTATTTAAGGGAGAGATATGGTAAGATTTTTAAATTCATACACTATGCTAGTAAGACTCTTAATGGTGCTCAGATTAATTTCACTACCACTGAAAGAGAGTTATTAGCCATTGTGTATGTTTTGATAAGTTTATATCATATTTGATTGGAGCTAAATGCTTTGTGCACACTGACCATTCAGCTATTAAATATTTGATGCAAAAGAAGGATGCTAAACCAATATTAATGAGAAGGGTACTTCAGATGCAAGAGTTTGATTTTATAATAGTCGATAGAAAAGGGAGTGATAGTCAAATTGCTGATCATCTATCTAGGATATAACAGAAAGAAATACTTGATTTGGAAAAAGAAATTAATGAAACTTTTCTTGATAAACAACTTTATGCTGTAAAAGGATGGAAACGTATGTTGATATAGTAAATTATAATCTTAGTGGTATTTTATCATATGGGTTAACAAAACAACTTGAAAATAAATTCATTTATGATGCAAAATCTTTTTTTTGGGATGATCCTTATTTTTATAAAGGATATAAAGATTTATTAATGAGATGATGTGTGCCTTATAAAGAAATTTAGGAAATTTTTCAAAAATGTCATGATTATGAATTTTGAGGTCATTTTGGGAATGATAAAACTGTTTATAAAATTATGCAATATGGATTTTATTGGCCTACTCTATTTAGGGATGTTAATATATGTATATGTATGTATATATATATATATATATATATATATATATATATATATATATATATATATATATATATATATATATATATATATATANATATATATATATATATATATATATATATATATATATATATATATATATATATATATATATATATATATAGACACACACACACACACACACACACATAAACATGTGAAGCTTGTGAGATAGTAGGTAATAGTTAAAAAAAATGAAATTCCTCTAAATTTTAATTTAGAAATTGAAATTTTTGATGCTTAGGGATTGGATTTTATGGGAGCATTTATACCTTCATTTAAAAATATATACATATATTAATTGTAGTGGATTATATTTCAAAATAGATTGAAGCAATCACTTTACCTAGATGTGATTCTCGGTGTTTCAAAATTTTTAATTAAAAATATTTTTACAAGATATGGAATGCCTAGAGTAATCATTACCGATGGAGGATCTCATTTTAGAAATGCAGCAATTGCAAGAATGGTGAAAAAATATAATATAATGTAGAAAATTGCAATTGTTTATCATTCATAGACAGTGGTTTAGTAGAAGTATCAAATCAACAAATTAAGAGAATTTTAGAGAAGAGTGATAATCCAAAAAGAATGGATTGGTCTGATGGATTAGATATGACATTATGGGCTTACATGACTACTTATTAAACACCCATAAGAATGGCCTCATATAGATTAATTTTTGGGAAGACTTGTCACTTGCTAGTTGAATTGGAGCATAAAGCTTATTGGTCTATAAAAGAATTCAATTTCAATTTAAAAGAAGCTGGTGAGAAAAGATTATGTATATTTATATTTAGCTCCTTATGTCTGTGTATTTGAGAAAAATTCTTTAGAAACATCTTTAGTTGCAAAATTTTATGAAGAAATAAAGAATTTAATGGATCAAAATCTAAAAATGCAGTTTTGGAACTGGCGCATGATGCACAGAATTCCAGAGAGCTGGTGCATGATGCACTGTGGCGACGAAAATGACTAAAATGTTTCAAAAGGTGGTTTTTGGTTGTTTCTTGTCCTTAAAACACCTAAAAACTGACTCCTAAGTCTATTTTAAGTGAGAAAATGACGGAAATCCACTAGATTTCAAATCCAATGGCTTCCAACTCTAAAAGTTTAGTGAGATTTGCAATTTTCAACCAGAGAAAGTTTGTTAGTTTCGATGCCCAAAAATTGTATGATCAAGTTCTATTGAAGAAGAGCCTAATCACAGAAAGGGGATTTGTAAATCAAGGATTCAAAACACCAAATACTTGAGTGGAAGAGATTATTGCGCAGAAGCACTGAGAAGTGCTTTGCTACACTACTGTCGCTATAGTCATCCCTATGGTGAAAGAGTTTCATGCAAATCTTCATGGAATCAACAAAGGAATAGTCTATGTGTGAGGCAAGTTTGTGCAGTTCACACCTTCAAGAATAAACAAAATGTTTATGATTAAGAATGTGTTTATCTGCCATTATGCAAATTTTACACCTACGAGAGACAATATGAGTGAACTCTACCTGTACCTTATGGATAAAGATGTGAATTGGGAGGCCAGAGATGATGGAAGTGTTAGTTTTTTGTCATCCTTGTTAAATCGTACTTCTAAGGCATGACACTTCTTTATTACATCAAAATTACTGCCCAACTTGAAGATCAGAAAGATAATTATGGAGAGCGTTATTTTTAATTATTGCATTCAAATTAGAAAACCTGTTGATATTGGTGTCATAATTGTAAACTTGATTTTGGGTTTGATTGTGAATTAATCTGATATTGTACTTGGACATCTATCTAATATTTTCCTACTGTGCAGTCAATCGCAAGTACCTTATGAAAGTTGGGAAACGTGCTTATTTCTTAGGAGTCGATGGATCCCGAAGTCTGTTGTAAATGTATTGGAATGGGAGATGAAAATGATTTGACTTTGCTGGTAGATCAAGGATCTCAGAATTCATCACCTATTCAGCCCTACTATAATTCTAATGCACTTTTGAAGAGAATCAAGAAGATAGAGAATGAGGTGTAGCTTCTTATGCATGTTATTGCAAATATTTCTAAAATCCTGGTTCATCTGTATTGGAGACTGAAGGGATGTTTTGAACATACTGGACCTATTGAAGATAGTTTGGTACGCATGTTCAACAAACATTCTTAGAATTAAGATGATTCAAATGATGAGTTTCCATATCAAACCTTCTACAATCTGTATTTGCACTACCAATCGATGGGAGATATCCAGGAGGACGAGAGTAAAGAAGATTCTTGAACTTAATTTATGCACGAAACATTTTGTTTAGTACTGCTTATGTTAGTTTATTGAGTTGGATTGCATTTCCTTTCTATTGTCACACTATCTATGTTTATGCTTTGTATTTTGATGTTTAAATTTCAGTGTTGGGATTTGGTTTGCTTTAGAACACTGAATTTGATGTTTATTGTCTTTAAAACTGTTACTTTGTAATAACACATATTTTATATATAAATGTGAGTTTTGTGTTGTTTGTGAAAGTTTGGTGTTAGAGAGATGTTTGCCTATGCTTAGAAATGTTCATTTGAGTTAATTAGAGGTTGACATAAGGCGGCACGGAGCAGATTTCCACAAAAACTGAAATCTGGTAAATTTAAGCTCTGGCGCATGATGCGTCAGATTGGCGCATGATGTGCCAATTTACAGAGTGCTAGTGCATGATGCGCCAAAACCCAAACACGCCAAATCGCTTAAAGGACTACAAAATCACATCGAAAAGCTCCATTTTCTCTGATTGGGTTGTCTCCTACCTCTAAGTATTGACCAAGGGCTTCTTATTGAGGACAGTATAGAAGATTTTGGAGGCAAAAAATCCTAGACTTCATCTTCTCTTAGTAAGAGCTTCACGTTAACTTAGAAATTTTTTGATTTTCATCATAGATATTTCCTACTTTATGGAAGATCCAAAATTTGGGGATGTTTGATTAAAAAGCTTGAAGAAAACTCATGGTGAAAAGTTTCTTACCAAATAATCTTGCTTCAAGAGTTAGATTTTCAATTTAGTAATTTGTTTGAAATTTATTTGGATTTTCATAGAATTTCCAATGGCTCCCTGAGTTAAGAGGAAGGCTATCTGAAGATTTTGATTCAAGAAGACTCGTTAACTTCAAGGGCCAAATCATTTATATTATTCAAATGGAGATCAAAAGATTGCTCTAAGAATGAGCGTTTGCAAACCCGAGTGGTGAGGTCGAAAGGTTGATCCTTGCCAGAATTTTGGAAAGATTTTGCTACTTCACTGCAGTAGCGATTGTCCCCATGATTTGGGAGTTCTATGCTGACTTGTGTTTCACTGCTGGTGGCCACATTTTAGTTAGAGGTAAACAAGTTGAATTTACTATTTATTGTATCAATGCTTTTTATGGGCTGAGAAATGTATTTTCGATGAGTACGCTGCATTCGTGGTGACTGATTCATCATTGGATGAAGTGCTTACCTTTTTGACTAATGAAAGAGGAGAGCGGAAGATTACGAATAATAAGATAGTTAAGTTCCTCGTTTCTATGGTTACTAGCCAGTCATAGGTATGGCTTCACTTTCATTCTGATAGGTTATTCCCAATGAATCATCTTGTCAATGTTACAAAAGATAAAGCTATGTTGAACTATTGTATTCAAAACATGAAAGCAATAGATGTTTGTGGACTTATAGTTCATCATGCTCAAAGTATAGTTGGTAGCTCTACATCTAGTGGTTTGGGATACTTTGCTCTGATTTTCACTTTATGTGAGTAATCATGAGTAGAGTCCCATAGAAACAAAGAAATATTACAAACACAAAATTCTATTGGGAGGTATATGATTTAGAGCTTTGATTCATTTGTTGAATCTAGAGGGGGAAAAGGGATAAACCATCTACATTAGCTTCAGAAGCATAAACTTCTCATCCTACATCATTAGAAAACATTATGGAGCAACTGATGATTCAACAAATGGACATAATTAATATTCAGGATCAGTTGAGAGAGATTGGAGCAAGAAATTCTTATACCGATGAAAATCAACAAAGGAGAGTTCAACATGATATTGATTTTGATAATGCCATGGTGAGACATTTTAGGGGAGAGCCCAATGTGGAATTACCTCTTTGCCGTAGTTTCACTCCCTGTGCTCCTATTCGGGATGAAGATGAGGAGGAAGAAGAAGATGATGATGATGATGATGGGAAGGAGATGAAAACTGATACTTTTATGAGTCTAGTGCGATTTGTTTTAATGTTTGTTTGTTATTTGTGATTGAAATGTGTTGTATTTTTATTTGAAAACTTTTGTGGTAAAAACTTTCATGTTGTATTGTGGACGTAATTGTAGTAGTAACTATAGACTTTTACCGTTTCTTCATTTTTAGTATTTTCAGTTTTGTTTCTTAGTTTTTGTGTTTATGTTCTTAGCAAGTTCTTTAGAATATATTATATTTTTTTTAATGATTTAAATCCAATATGTTTTAAAATTAGTATCTACAGTTTACGAGAGCCCAGTTTCGTAATCAGAAATCTTCTACAGGTCAGTTTTTATTTTCATTCATTTACTGTTTTCTTGCACCCACTAAAATTTTGTACCAAAACATTTTTAAACTTACTTAAAAACATAGGATGGGGGGAAGAAAATTTTCTTTTGAAATTATGTAAAATAAATTTTATTTGTCCTCAATTAACTATATTTTTAAAATTAATTCAATATGACATGGGGATATTGAGATTTAGTTTTAAATGACTATACTTATGTTTCTAAATATTATGGTAAATTTAGGTAAAAAGTTTTTAATAATGAAGGTGAATTCTAAAGTTAAAGATATTTGGTATGATAGGATAAGACCATGCTTTTCTATTTAAAGTAAAGGAAATTGTATTTTTGAAGTATTAAGAATTTTAGAGTTTGATGTAAAAAGAATGGAATGAAACTTTATGAAAAATCATATTCTAATATTAATTTATAAAGTGAAGAAAGGTATAGAGTTTTAACTTTAAGAAGAGGATAGTGAAGTTCAAAGTTATTAAAGGCTATATAGATTTAGTAATCCTTACTTGTAAAAGAAAAAGAAAAAGAAAAGAAAGGATTGAAAAAATTCTAAAAGAAAAAAAAAGAAAAAGAAAAGAAAAAAAAAAGTGAGGAGAAGGTTGAAGAGATGCCTAATCAAAAATTCGCTTCACTTGAGTCAACTTAAGGAAGGAGCTTTATTACATTTTCTAAACTTGTATTGGAGTGTTAATGACATTCCTAGTAAATTATTCATGAAGTTCTTTTTCATATGAATGTTCTAAATGTCTTTAATATGGCAAATTGCAGTTCTTCTTAAAATGAATAGAGATTTAGAAAACTTAAATTTGATTGCTAAGTATTTCTATACTTAGAGTTTGAATAAAAGTTATTATAGGTTTTTCTTAAATTTTGCTAAGTTATATACTTTTTTGTAGTAAAAGAGTCACTTGAGGATAAGTAACATATATGTTTGGGGGATTTTGATTCACCAAAATAATATAATGTTTTAAGTACATATTTTATGCTTATGTTTGGTGATATTGAACTTTAAAGAAGGGTATTTTCATGTTTTTGTTGTAGGTATATCATTTTTAGGCATTTGGAGAAAAAATGGCAAAAATGACAAAATTTGGAGCCAAAAGAGCCAATTTTGGGATTCTAGCGCATGATGCGCCAAATTTGCGCATGCTGTGCCAAAATCCAAAGAACTGGCGCATGATGCACGATATTTGGTGCATGATGTGCCAGAGATGACTTTTTGCTGATTAAGGCGGTTCGAGATGAATTTTCGCAAATTTTTAAAGGGACACTTGTTCAACACACTAATTGAAGTAATTCAATGCATCTAGACACTTTGGAAGGTTCTTTTATCAAAGGATATGTCTGTTGGATCAAATGACACGTCTTTTGAATTTTAAAGAGTTGATTTTTGGATGGAATTTTGGAGGGAATTTTGAATTACTTTTGGAAGGAGGCAACCCAAAATAAAAGGGGTAGACTTGAAGGATTTGTAGGGGACAAAAAGAAGAGAAAGTGGGGGTGGTGTGAAAGGCAAGGAGAATAGAAGAGGAGATTTTTTTATAGGGATGTAAGAAGAGAGGGAATGTGAGAGATTTCTTCTTCATTACACTTCTAAGAAAGAATTGAGTGTTTTTGTAAAGAGAGAAAGGCTTGGAGAAAACTTCTAGGGATTTTCTTTAGAAGGATTGTGAGACAAGTTGTGTCTTTTATTTCTTTTATTTTGTAAACTTATTTTTTTATATGAAATCCTTGTTTTGTCGTATCCTTCTCATAAATTCTGAGTAGTCTTTTTTATCCTTCTCCCTACTTTGAGATATGATTTTGTGAAGAGTTTATTTTCTTTTCTATGGTTTTAAATCTTAATAATTTGTGATAATTTGAACTCCGATCTTTATTTACTTTTTGATCTATCCAATTAAAATGTTAAAACTTGTTGAAAAACATGTGCTCTAAAAGGGCTATGATTTCTACAACAGGGGAGAATCACATTGGATTTCGTGGTAGAGTATGCCATCCATGGAATTAAGTGAAAGTAAATAGGGAAATATAATTTGTTGGATGTAGAATTGCAAATTTTAAGGTGACAGATTAAAATCCCCAACTTGGTCCAATTGATTGGAAACTAATGCGAGATTGTTAGCCCTTAAAGAATGGAGTTGTGGGAGCTTAGAAGTGGCTGTCGGTTTCCTCCCAGCCTAACAATGGAATTAGGGACCAAATTCTTAAGTAGTCAATGTTGTTTATAGAACTTGGAAGAGGGTAAAGAATATGATTGCTCTTTTTTGGCACAATAAAATCTCTATATATTTTTTCAAATGATTTTAATTTCTTCAAAATCTTTATACTCATTATAAAGGGGAAGGATGTTTTCTTAAATTTGAATCTTCCATCAACAAAAAATTTGTTTAGTTTTCATAATTTTACTTTTGAAAGTTTAGTTTTTAATTAGTTAACTCTGCCTTTTAACTCCATTTTAGATAGCATTCACTTTAGTAATTAGTATTCAAACTTTGCACTCTACTTTTATTTTTGTATTCTTAACTCATAAAATAATTTTAAGAATTTACTTATTAGATTTTCCAATTTCCTTACGGAATCGATATCTAGGACTCCATTAGAGCTCTTTATTACTTGAGTAATACACATGCTAGCATTGATTTTAAAGGGTATTTGGCAGTTTAAGAACAGTTTTAAAGATAAACTATTTTCATAAAAGGTATTTTTGTTGGGATTATATTGCATATTTATTGTTATATCTACCGTGTATATTTTGTAACATTGAAAAATATTTAAAAAATTTATACACTAAATGTACCCACATCATTGACCAATTTAAGTTTTGGGCTGACCAGGATGACATACTTGACCATGTCATAGTTAGTTTAGTCATGGGGTCCTTCGATTTGGTGGTATGACCTGAGTTTGACCAATATTGGCAAAGGTTGACAAGAATGATAAATTGACCATGTGGTGATGTCTTGAACATATGGTAATAATTTGGATCTATGGATGACAAAATGGTTAGTGTGGTGACCATGATGTTCAAAATTGATCAATTTGACGAAAGTTTGACTAATGGGTTCCATCATTGATCAAATTGTCTAATTTGACCAATTTGGTGTTTAGGTTTTAAAGATTTGATTAAATCAGGGTGTTACCATAGGTTGACCAAAGGGTCCATTTTAACCAATTTGGTGTCTTAGTTATCCGATAGGTTCGATTTGACCAAGTTTGACCAAAGTTGACCATTTTAACCATGGTTGATTGATTTGACCTAAAGTTGACCAATTTGACAAAAGGTTGACCAATTCAGTCAATTGGATATTTGTATCGACCAAATGGTCATTGTGGTAACTATTAGGTAAGGGTTAGATTAAATCAGGGTTTGTCAAAGTTGATCTAATCATTTTTGGGGTGTTATCATGGTTTGAACTGAAAATGTGTTTGTTGGGAGTAAATCCAGTTTTGAGGGTCTTGGGACCCTATATAAGTTCAAAGGGGTCAATGTTGGTTGACCCTTCTTTTCTTATTGATCATGATGATCATTTTTTTGGTCTTTATGAGATGTTTAAGAATCGTCAATGAGAGGGTTACTAATGCCATGCATATTTTATGGGTGTTTTGAATCCTCACAAAAGAGAGGTTAACAGAAGGCCGACCCTAACTATAAAGAGAAGAATCTAGAGAGTCAAAAAAGTGTTGTTGGGGGTGAATGGTTTGAAGAGAAGAAGTGAAGGGTGGCATGAGAGAAAAGACTTGGAGGAAGAGAGGATTTTCTTCTAAAGTTGTAAGAGGAGAGGGAATGTGAGAGATTTCTTCTTCATTATGGAAAATTTAGTGTGATTTTAAAGAGAGAAAGTGCTTAAAGGGAACTTTAATAAATTTGCTTGAGAAGGAGTGTGAGGTAAGTTGTGTTCTTTCCTTTATTTGTTTCGTAAACTTGTTTTAATATATAAACTATATGTTTTTCCGTATCTTTCTTATGAATTTTGAGTAGTCTGCTTTATCTTTCCTCCTACAATGAGATATACTTTTGTTAAAAATTAATTTTATTATGAAAAGTCTTAAATGTCTATAAATTGTGATGATTCGAACTCTGATCTTCATTTACTTTTTGATGTGGACAATTAAAATTTTAAAATTTCTTGAGAAGCATAAGATCTAAAAGGTCTATGCTTTCTATGATAAGGTAAGAGTCACATTCAATTTCATGGGTATGAATGTAGTTGATGGAGTTGAGTGCAAATAAATAGAGAAATATACTTTGATGGGTGTAGAATTGAAGATTTTAGGGCAACGGACTAATATCTCCAATTAGGACAAGTTACTTGGAAACTAAAGCGAGATTGTTAGCCCTCAGTGGAGGGAGAAGTGAGAGCTCTAGAGTGGCAGCCAATATCCTATCAACCTAACCACGAATTTAGGGACCAAACTCTAGATTAATCAATGTCTTTTTGCACTCTTAGAGGGTAAGAAATAAGATTTCTCCAATTTGGCATGATATAATTTTATATATAATTTTATATGATTTTAATTACTTCACAATCCATAAACTAAGTGTAAAAGGGGAAGCCCCTTTAGGGGTCTTCACCCACATAATTCAAATTAAATGATAAGTGATAATTACCCCTTTCTTAGAAATAGTTGAGACATCGATGTTCACTGAGCATTAAGGATATTTACAGGATGAACCATTAAGCAAAATGATAAGTTTAAATGGACTCGAGGCTTTTCACTAGTTGGTGAGGGAGCGGCATGTACTTGTTTCCCCCTCTTAACTTGTTGGATACCTCAGAGGCCTATTAAAATTAATATTCTTTGCTTAAAGAAATCATCCTTAATTAAACTTTAAAGGACTCACCATAATATGACATAGGGTTAGGAAATTTTTTTCCTTTCCTCCTCTTCATAAACTGTCTTAACATGCGTTTTAAGTTTCAGGTGGTGGAACGAGAAGACTCGCCAGGTACACTTTTATAGTTTTTTAAGCGTTGTTTTTCTTGTACTTTCATATTGTACTTTTACACCTGCAAATTTGCATGCTAAACAACGATCTCACCCTGCATGAAAACTAAAACCATCAGGATAACCACATAACCAAAACCAAAACTAAAATCAACCAAGATAAAATTCACCGCCACAACATTCAAAATATAAAACAACTCAAAATTTAATCACAAACATCATACAAAACCACAACTTTAACTTAATTAAGATGTCTCTATCGGATGATCAGGAATCTCTCGGAAGAGGTAACCTACGGTGGCTAATGAGGCTTCCCACGATTTAAATGAAATTATGGAACTCATTAAGTTGGGTTTGATAAATTCATTTGGACTAAGTGAATCTAATAGAAAATGGTGATGCCGGAACGAGGGAACCGTAGGATCCTAACCGGTGTCGCTCTAATCAACTTTAATATGCCCTCATAAAATTTAAAGAACTTCTACCATAGGGCCACCTGATTCGATATTATAACTTGACACAATAGATAATTCAAACTCGTCGCGGCAAGGAGCTTGGAGCTAACTTGGTGGCCAGCACGACCATCTTCAACAGCAAAACCTTGCTTCACCAGCTAAACCAATCCTCCTTCCTAAGACTTAAACAACAAATCCATAAGACTTCGAGGTTTCTTGCTTATGCAACGTAAATCCTCACCTTATCTTTAGGCCTTTGCATAGCCCTGCTATACAATATAAGCCCTAACTCGTCTTTGGATTTCGAGGTTGTCGTTTGTCACGACCTAAATCCTCACATCTTCTAGGCTATTTGTGTGATCATTTCACACAAATGTAAGCCCTAAAATAATAAAATTGGCATGATGAAACACCTAAATATTTCTCCTCAAAACTGAAGCCAAACATTAGGATAGCTTGGGAAGTCAACGAGGTTCTCCTCTGGATCCATGATATCCCCTAGTTCTTCCTTCCATTGGATTCTACAATAAAATGTTCCAAATTTGAACTAATCCCCTTTCACACCTCTACGTTTGATTTTGTTGAAGAGTCCTACTCTTTGAAATTCCTTGAAGACGATATTTCTTGATTTTTATCGAGAGTCTTCTTAAGTGACTTTAATCATTTAAGATGTAATTAACTATAGGGGCTTGCCCTTATAGGAAGCATGTCTGAACCCAGCTCAATATAAACCCTATTTAATCATTTATATTAAATAGGGGAACTTGTCGGCAAATACAAAGGTTTCGTAGACCAAACGGACGTCATACTTTCCTTAGTTTATTTTGATCGAGCCTCATCCTCAAGTCTTGTGTTTATCCTTCGGGATAGATACAGGATTCGTGGTACAGTGCTCTTTCATTTTAGACTATGAAAAATATAGGGTAAGTCTGATTTCATACTTCAACATCCTTCAGAAGCGGGCGAAGGGATTTCGATTCTAACAACTTCTTACGGGCAACCCCACAAATCAACCCAAAATAACGCCAACAGGATCATAAATCTTCACCTCATGAATCTGGATAAGCAAGTTTTCTGCCTCCTTCTGGCATCTTCTTTCTTCACGTAGGAATGCTCCGTGACGATTGGCATTCACGCATTAAGTCCTTCATAAAGGTGCATCTGGCAGTCTCTCGCCATTAGCAGTGACTAGACCTTCGGTCGGTGCAGTTATCATAGATGACAGATGACTAGTCTCCTCCATCAGAACTTGCTGCATTATCTCTTTCTCCCCTTCAGTGAAGAATCCTCCTTGGTGCTGATCTTTAACCGCAACGGTAACCCTTTTTTTCTCGACGGCTGACCACGTCCATCAAGGAAACCTCAAAGTCTACATCGAATTGACCGAAGTCCATGTCAAAATTTATGATGCCACCTTGTGGTGCCCTTTCCTTGATAAGTGCAAGATTCCAGCCATCCATGAAAGCAAAAATCAGCTTCTATCCTGACATTTTCTTTGCAAACGACAGGAAAACCATCAATGCGCTAAAATTTAGTAGGAACAAGAAAAAAATGTAGTGTTTATTAGACAAAAATTTTAGTTTGTATCAGTGAGAATATCATTTTTTTATTTTTACTTATTATTTAATTTAGTAAAATATCAAAATTAAAAGTAGGAAGGAGAAAACTGAAGCATGTAAATTCAAAAATTTTCATTTTATTGAGGTTAAATTTATTAAAAAATCTTTGAATTTGGTCAGAGACGTTTGGCCAAATAAATAAGCCCAAAGTAATCAAAATTTCAAAATTTTAATTTAAGCAATGTTAAGTTGTATAATATGACTTCAAGTATCATCTGTTGATTGACAACATGGGTCTCTCGCCTTGAAAAATCCACCAGCTGGTAAGCTCCTCTTATGTAGACCTTTTCTACGACAAATGGTCCTTCCTAAGTTGGCTCAAATTTTCCACCTATCTTGCGGCATGCAAGAATAGACCTTTTAAGCATGAGAATGAGATCACCAACTTTGAACGTCTTTGGGCGGACTAATTTGCATGAGCTTGTACCATCCTCGCTTGGTAAAGCTCTAAATGCTATTGTACTTCTAGTAGCTTTCCTTCGAGACTTTCCAATTCCTTAAGTCCAAGTTTTGTACTTATTTCTATTGTAAGTTGATTGGCAACAGCGACTCTAAGAGACAGTGTCTAGACTTTGAACGTCTTTGGGCGGACTAATTTGTCATGAGCTTGTACCATCCTTGCTTGGTAAAGCTCTAAATGCTATTGTGCTTCTAGTAGCTTTCCTTCGAGACTTTCCAATTCCTTAAGTCCAAGTTTTGTACTTATTTCTATTGTAAGTTGATTGGCAACAGCGACTCTAAGAGACAGTGTCTAGACTTTGAACGTCTTTGGGCGGACTAATTTGTCATGAGCTTGTACCATCCTTGCTTGGTAAAGCTCTAAATGCTATTGTGCTTCTAGTAGCTTTCCTTCGAGACTTTCCAATTCTTTAAGTCCAAGTTTTGTACTTATTTCTATTGTAAGTTGATTGGCAACAATGACTCTGAGAGACAGTGTCTAGACTTCTAACAGAAGTACAACCTCAGATTCATACATAAGTGCATAGAGTGTACATTAAGTGCAAGTCTTGAACATTGTTCGATAGGCCCATCCAACATCTTCTTCAAAATTTATACCAGTGTCTTGTTAAAGGCCTCAGCCAGGATATTTGCACTCAGATAGTAGATCGTAGAGTATCTCCAATTTATCCCGTTCTGCTTGATGAAATTATAGATTTTTATGCTCTTGAAGGATGAACCTTTATCGGAGATTATTCTGTGCAGAGCTCCAAAACGATAGAAGATTTGGCTTTTTAAAAATTGAAGGACATGATGTGACATAGTGTCTGACCACCCCATGCCTCTCATAGTGTCAAAAACGGTAACCTCTCATAGTGTCACTGCCTCTGCCCATTTGGAAAAGTAATCTGTAGTGGCAAGTACAAATATGTGTCCTTTAAAGGATGGAGGGTCTGTCAGACCTATTATGTTTGTGTTCCAACACTCAAATGGCCACGAGGCGAAGGTTGGGTGTAACACTTTTGGAGTTTGGTGCAAGACCACCCCATGCACTTGGCACTAGTGACATCTTATGGCCGTACCCATGCAGTCAGACATCATTACCGGCCAATAATATCTGAGTCTCTCGATCTATTTTTTCATCTTGGCCCTAATTGGTGAGCTCCACACAATCTCATGTGTACTTCTTTGGCAATATTCTCTACTTCTGCTCTGCTCAAACATTGTAGCCACATCTGATCGAATGATCTTCTGTAGAGGACAACACTCACTAAACCGTACGACATAGCCCTTCTTATGATGTGATGTGCTGTTGACTTTTCCTCTGATAGCTTTTCATTTTGCAAATATTTGATATTAGTAACCGCAATCATTATTTCTTCTTCTTTTCTGAGCTTGTGTAGATTTTTAAAGTCAAATTGAGACAAAACCTATTTTCCTTATATCAAAATGTGAATGGAACCCTCCGGGAGACAAGCCAATTCTTTTGCAAGTTTTCCTAGAGCGTCAGCATGGGCATTATCTTTCTGAGAGATTCGGTAGAAAGTTACATTGGGGATTTGCTCCAGCAGCTTCATCGCATATTAATGATATTCTGCTAACCTTGGTTTTAAAATCTTATTCTGTCTAGCAACCTATTGAATGATGAGTTGTTAGTCACCTTAGATGACAATATGTGTTATATCCATCAAGATTTCCAATTCCAACACAGTATTTAAGGCTTCATATTCAGCTTTGTTGGTGGCACATGGCTCTGTCAGGTGATAGAAGAATCTCAGCATGCCCTTCTCTTGCGTGATGATAATCAAAAAAATTCCTACCTGATGTAACTGTTTCTAATCCTTTGTCAATTTTGGCTAATGAAGCTCCATTAAAATAATACTACCAGCATTGAGCATTAGAAAAATTCATCTGTAATACCTATTCATTTGGTAGTTCATCATTAAGAGAGGACCTAGTTGGAAGTGGGTGTGCAGTGAGAAAATCTGATAAAATCTATCCCTTGATAGCACGAATGGGAATAAAATTTATATTAAATTGCAACAAAATCATCAACCATCTTGCTAGACGTCCAGAGAGTGTTGGTCGAGTCGTCAAATCTTGCAATGGATTAACTTTTGAAATTAGAGTTACCTTATAAGAAATTATGTAATGTCTGAGCTTCTGGGTGGTGAAAATCAAAGCTAGACAATGCTTCTCATTAGGGAGATACCTTAACTCCATCGGTATTAGACAACAACTCAAGTAGTATAGAGCATTTTTTTACCCTTATCATTGACTTGGACTAAGAGGGCTCTAAGAGAGTCATTTAAGGCCGAGATATAAAGTATTAAAGGTTTTCACATGATAGGGGCTACCAAAACATGAGTTATCCATAAATATTGTTTAACGTCCTCAAAAGCCCGCTGTCATTTCTCTTCCCAAACAAATTTGGCATCCTTCTTAACTAATGTTGAGAAGGGCTAACACAAACCTGGAATATTAGAAATAAAGTGTCTTAGATATGCCAACTTTCCTCGGAAGGAATGTAGTTGTTTCATGTTTTTTTGAGGAAGCATTTTCAAGATAGCTTTAATCTTATTTGGGTCAATCTCGATTCCTCGATAACGTCCAATAAATCTTAGAAATTTCCTGAAGGTAACGCCGAAAGCTCACTTCAAAGGACTCATCTCAAGATCATATTGTTGTAATCATTTAAAAACTATCCTCAAGTAGTAAAAATGGTCTATCTGTTGTTTACTTTTGAAGACCAAATCATCCACATAGCATTATACTTGGTTGTGAAGGAGATCATAAAAAATCTTTATCATAGCTAGTTGGTATGTCAGTCCAGCATTCTTCAACCCAAATGACATCACTGTGTAGCAGAAAATCCCGCTATGTGTTCTGAAGGCTGTAAGTACCACATCTTCTGGAGCCATCTTGATTTGGTTGTACCCCAACGATCCATCCATAAAGGAGAAAATCTCATGTGTCAAAGTGATATCCACCATCATTTCTGGTATTGGCAATGAAAATTTATCCTTCGTACATGTTTTGTTCAAATCTCTGAAGTTAACACATACATAGATTCGTCTATCATTCTTCATAATTGACACAATGTTAGCTAACCATGTGGGGTATTGCTCTTCCCTCACAAAGTTAGCGTCTATTAACTTCTTCACCCCAACAATGACTTGTTGTTCTATTTCAAGGCACATTCTTCCTGGAACTTGTTTTATTGGGGTCATAATTTCATACACCCCAAGTTTATGAACTGCAACTTCTGCTGACAGTCTTGACATTTGATCAACACTAAAGATTCTTCATCGTTAAGTAGAGAACTTATAAAAGTAGGTCAGGGCTGATCTTCCTTCTCGAGGTTAATTTCCTTCAATTCATCGACAGTTGACTTGATTTCTTCCTCAAATTTTGGAGGGGAATTTTCCATTAGCTGATCAATAGATTCATACTCCACATCAAGGCAATCCTCTTTTGATTCACTAGTAACAATCATGCAAAATTATGAATTATCGATTGGTTTGACTGTACCGGATTTGACCCTTTTTTGAGTTGGGAGTTTAACTTTTAACATCCCATAATTTTTTAAAAAATTGTAATTTATCTTTAGGCATTTGTTTTGGCATATGTCTCTGTTGAATTAAATTTTGTACGCAAGCCGGAAAGTAACCAAAAGGTATTTCCATTAATTCATTAGGATCCTCATCCAAATTTACATGATTGTCAATATTAGTAGAAGTAAAAGCACAATAAAATATGATCAGGTTTGAACCAGTGTTGTGGACCTCCTCGACCTCTAAACTCTCGACCTTTGAAGGTGACTTGAACTAAGGGTCATGGCGTTTACATAGTGGTTTATCCGATCATACATTCTCTCATATTCAATTTTCTCCACATCTTCTAAGGATATATCTTATTGTGGTTTCTTTTGTTTTGCATCATTATTTTATCTTCAGAACTTTCTTCATCATTAACGTTGATGGTCAGTCTGGCCCGTCAAAAATCAAGTTGGTTCTTCCTCGTTCATGTCGCCGGCCTTGACCTCGGGTGCGCAAACTAAAAGAACCCCACCAACTCGTTACAAAAAAGTTGTGGAAGATCACTAAAGTGGATCTGAATGGCTTCCTCTTTTTGACTCTTTAGAATCTACCACATTATTTGCCACAAATTCACGAGAGAAGATAGTTTTCTTTAGTAATTTTGGATCACATTGTCATCCATCTCGCTAGTAATTACTGTGATAATGCTGGATACTTTGGACCCTTGCATGATTCTCTAATCCTGCTATTTGGGCTCACTGGACCGTATCGGTACGGTGATCATGGGTACCCACACCTTTTTCTTTGACGGTGATGTCTTGAGACAAAGTGTCTTATCAGAAACATCATCATGTCGAAGAGAAGTATGCTCCCCATACTGCAGACTAAATACAATACTGGGTGATCTCTTCATATTTTCCTTTGGAACTTTGAGAAAATTATTGTGACTGGTAATTAGTAGAATTATCGGACCCATGTGACTTAAGTTGTTGAGGGTCTAAAGAATTGGTAGAAACAATTGTGGTATCAACTCTGCTTCCTAAGTGGAACCAGATGGGAATGCAAGCAGGCAAAGCTTCAGTTGATTTCTCAGATCGTTCAATAGATTTGATGTCTCTTAGAATTTCTTTCTTCATGTGAGTGGATACTGCACATCCCGCTCATCTGAGGAACTCACCAACTGAACAACCTTCTTTGGCAGTTAGTATCTGAAAAACTTTACTAACTCAGGTGATAGGAACATGCTTCTTCTTCTCCCTACCATGTCTATGATGTGATAGTAAAGTAGCAGTGATCTTTTGGATGATTTTATACCCATTAGTATCCATAAGGGATGGAACCTACTCCCTTGCAGAAGTGAATATGTATCCAGTACTCTTGACTCCTGATGAGGACCATCAACAACAAGTACTTAGAAATCAGGGCTTTAGCAACCCTCTAAACCTTCTGACTACAATTTTTCTTTTTGGTTTGGGTTAACGATGTGGTCCTCAAACTCGATCCAATGTCAAATACTGACAGCAGGACAATGAATCCTTCAATCAGGTCTTCAATGATCATAACTTCTTTTCTCTTAGTAGAAACGGGAAGAATAGGCTTAGTAGGTGCCATGGTGGCAGTACTCTTGACTTTCTTGTAAGAAGAGAAATCCTGAGAGCAACTTAGGTTAACTCAGTAGACGGTTCCTTAACTTTTGGAGTGGCGACTTTCATCACAATGAACAGGGCTTTCTAGAGTATAACCTCGAGTTCATTAAATCTTGCTCTAAATTTGATGGTGGGAGTGCATTGTGAGCACTACGACTCGTCAAAAGGTTGCAAGAAAAAGTGAGCGTTGGGAACACTATTGCAATAACTTCAAAACTAATAAAGCTCTGGAGTTAGCTATTTGTCCAATACATCGTAATCTTAGTGTGAGCACTACAAATTAATAGAGGTGTAGACCGAATAAGTCCTTATTTAATTTGAGAATATTTTAAGATTTTAGTAAAAATAGTTTGAAACTAGAAATATTTTAATTAAAACAGGGAAGATTAAAGAGCAAGCGCAGCATGACATAATCCGATTTAATTTGCAAAATAGCAAATAAAAATCAAAAGGGAAAAAGTGAAGTTCAGGTCCTAGTGCGGGACCAACTTTACAGCGCACAATGCCCGAGTGGAACTAGTCCACCAACACACCTATTGGTTCGACCCCACACTAAGATTAAAAAGTCCTTACTGGCCTCCTTAACCTTCCTATTCAAAGGTGATTGAACAGACAGTCCTAAAGTCTAAAAGAGTTGACTGTACTTACCCAAGAAAGAATTGGTGAAGTGTGCCAACGGAAGAAGGGTAATCTGGTTCATGGGGGTCATGAACACATTACTGATGTATGAAGATAATATTTCCTGATTAATATGGAGAGAGAAGCCTGTCCCCAACAGAGTGACCAGTAGCTGGTCAGCACTAAAAAGTTGAGGAGTTGCCCATTATAAGCTATCGACCGTAGAAATATAAATCTCGTCCCCCACAGCTCCTCTCTTTGTTGAGTTCTAATAAGCCCTCCTCATGGCATCATATGCATTGGAAGAAAAAAATTGGCAGTCTCTACAAAAGTCTCACAATCCATATGTCCTTTATCTACAGAGAAGGTAACCAACCTGCCAATTGGCTGGCCAGACGAGCAACCTTGGCCAACTCTATTTCTATTGATATTATACCTCCTACACCCCTTGCCCTACTACTTCATGCTGACAAGCTGAAAATCCCCCACCTCAGAGTGAAACCAAGGCCACTTAAAGAGATTTAGTGCATTTTGTTTGCAACTTTTGTCCTTTTCTTTTATTTTGTAACTTTTTGGAAATTGTTGAGGATTGGGCTCCCTCCCTTTGTCTGGGAACCCGTCCTTTTAGTAATCTTTGTAACACTTTTGATATTTAACATGTAGGGAGACGTATAATGCTCCAGCTTTTAAAAAGGAGTGACAGAGACTCCCTAAATGTTAAAATGATATAAGGTTACAAAGCAATAATTGGCTTGGTTCACATAGAAAACCAAGGATTACCCAAAAAAGGGTAGGGCAAGGCCTCCCAAGAGAAAACAAAATGCAATATAACCTATCAAGAAAACCTATCCCCAAACAATGGGGCTGGAGAGAAGAAGGGAATGAAACATAACAAAATAGTAGGTCACAGGAAACAAGAATCCTCTTTAGATAGGGTGGTTAGAATCAACATCAGTGGACATCCCCCTTCTAATATAAGGCAGATCAAAGAGATCTGCCCTAATTAACCAAGCCAACTCCACAATAGAGGTAGTATAAAATTTTGGTAACAAAGACAATGCTCCTTAATGTGCAAGCCAATTAGCACATATGTTACCTTCCCTGAAAATATGTTTCCAGATAATTTGAAGGTAATGATTCAACTTCAGGTGAGTGATTTGCTTAACAGCATGTAGAAGAAACCAAGGTGGGGCGTTGTTATCTTTTAAAAGTTGGAAAAACCATAATTAGTCCATTTCCACAATTATTAGGTTCCATCCCATAACAACAGCTGTTTGAAGGGCCCAAACCACAACAAAGGCTTCAGCCTGCAAAGCATTAATAGCAACGGTGGGAGATTGGAAACACAACAGGCAATCCCCATCACTATTTCTGAAAATCCCTCCAATTCCAGTAGTGTGATTTCTATAACACCCATCAGTGTTGATTTTGATCCAAGGATAAGAAGGTTTCCTCCAATGAAACAGCTGAAATTTTGGTCTGCCAGTAGAAACATGGGTATTGAGGATTCGGGAACATCCAGGAATTTTAATCTTATACCCCATGATATTGATTATCTAAAGAGTATATGCCAAGCAGTTGGTAGTAATTTGTGTAGCACTTTGGATTATCCCCTCATATTTACTGCTATTCCTTGCCATCCAAATGAACCATTTAGTAATAAAGTGGATCAATTCAGCATGGTTCCCTCTCCAAACTTTCCAGCAGTCAATGAAGTTACCAAAATTCAGTAACTGGGAAGGGAAACTAAGATTAGTAGCTACCTGTGTCCAAACCCTTTGAGCAATAGGACAAGAAAAAACACATGATTTAAAGATTCCTCTTATTGGCAACAAAATGTACATTTTGATGGTCCTTTTAGACCCTTGAGTTTGAGTATATCATCAGTGGAAATAATATATGAAAACATCTCCAGGTGAAGAAGGACATAGAGGGACTTAGGTATTTTACCCACATGGCATTACCCCACTCCTTATGGTGCCAATGGTTTAATTGGGAGTAAACAAATTTGGTAAAAGAAATATGGGGAGGATTTTTAGTCACAATTCTATCTAGTTTCAGTGGAGTAACTGCGACTTTAAGAATTTGAAACACTTGTTCAGGATTCACCATAGAAGCCAACATGTCTCTATTCCAAAGATGATTATTCTAGCAAAGATGAATAGGGGTTTTGATAGTTGACTCCAGAGAGGTTGATGGTTCCAATTTACCTTCCAGAAGCCAATTTTCTAACCAAAAATTAACTTTTCCTTCTCCCACATCCCAGATAAAAAGGTCTTCAGCCACACACCTAATATGCAAGAGCTCAGTCCAGATTCTAGAATCCCCAGTTTTTCTGCAGGTAATTGATAGGTGGGAGTGTTTGTGATATTTTAACTTCATATAGTTAGCCCACAAAGATTTTTGTTCTCTAAATTTAATTCAGAGTTCACAATAGAAGATTTCATGAGTCTGTTTGAATGACTTCATGCCAAGCCCCTTGCAGCTAGAGGCAGACAAAGCTTCTCCCAACAGAACCAGTGAGTAAGTTTGTGATTGCCTTCCCATAAGAATTTATTCAACATCACCTTTAAAGTTCTCGGTGTACCTCTTTTCATTTTCAACATTTCCAAAATATACATAGGTAAGAAGCTAGGATACTTTTAATTAAGGTTAATCTTCTCCTTGAGACAAAAATGAATTAGTCCAACAAGAGATTTGTTTGGAGATTTTAGAAAACACCTCATCAAATTGAGTCTGCTTCTTCCTTCCTTTAATTAACTATACCCCAAGATAAAACAAGGGGTTAGTAGTAGATTTAAAGCCAGTGAAGTCTTTAATCCAATTTTTGATAGCAGGATGTAGCTTAATCCTAAAAATAAGTTGGCATTTCTTTGAGTTCAGAGAGAGACCAGAGATATGTTGGAACAAGTTCAGCAAATTAACCACCTTCTTCACTGCTGCTTTTGAGGCCTTAGAAAACAGTATGAAGTCATCAGCATAACATAGATGACTTATGGAAAAATTTGCTTTATTAGAAAATCTAAGATGGTTAAGAAGCCTAGATAAGTATTCGATAGCCAAAATGAAGATGAAAGGAGAAAGGGGTCCCCTTGTTTAATTCCCCTAGTAGCTTATAACTGCCCTTGAGAATTACCATTAATAAGAATGGTATAATAATTATTGTTAAGCCACCTGTGGATGATTTGGCAGAAGGAATTCTGAAACCCCCTAGCTTTAAGAACCTCCAAGATAAAATTTCAATTGATAGTGTCATAAAATTTAAAGATATCCACCTTATATGTAAGATTACCCCCTCTGCAAGGCTTGTCAACATCCAGCAAGAGTTCCTGTATAAGTAACACATTATCAGTAATTTCTCTACTAGTAACAAAAGCCGACTGATTAGGAGAGATCATCCGAGATAAATTTGGTTTTAATCTAAAAACCAAAAGCTTGCTAATAAGTTTAGACAACACAGTGGTGAGAGATATGGGTCTAAAATGATCCCAGTTAGATTTTTGGTCTCTCTTTGAGATTAGAATAATGGTGGATTGAGCAAAACAATGTGGCATATCCTCCCCTCTGAAGAAGGCCTGGACAACCTCCACAACATCAAACTTAATCACCTCCCAAGATTTTGTGTAGAAAGTAGAGGTAAAACCATCTACACCAGCCACCTTGTCACCATCAATAGAACAAAGAGCTTTCCAAATTTCTTCCTCAGTAGGAATAAATGTTAAATCCAGGCTCTGGATATCAGAAAAATTACCATTGAGTAAGCCAGATTCAAAGTTCAGAAGAGTAGCCTCGTGGGGTTCAGATAAAAGGTTGTGAAATTGATCAATAGCTTCTTTGTGAATTAGATCAGTTCCCTGAACCAAATTGCCATTATGGTTTTTAATGTTAAAGATGGTGTTGGAATGTCTTCTTTATTTAATACAAGCATGGTAAAACTTTGTAATCCTATCCCCATCAACACATTTTTTGATGGCAACCTTCTGCTTATAGAACTTTTCCTCCCAATGAATAGCTTGAAGAAGATTTGCATTTGCTAATATCAGGTTTAGTTCATCAGATAGTCCCATCTGAATCTTAAATTTAACTTGTTTCACTCCAACTTCAGCCTCTTCTACTTTTTCTGTAAGATTGCCAAAGCAGTTCCAATTTCAGGCTTTCAACAAATTTGCAACTTTTCTCTGAGTTTGCCATAGTTTAAACCAAGTAGGGAAGAAGAAACAGGTACCCAAACAAACTTAATAAATGAGAGTAATTTAAGATGTTCCACCCAGACATTAAGGAATTTGAATCTTGGTAATGGAGCAACAGTATTAAGGGATATAGAGATTAGTAAAGGCCTATGATCTGAACATGTGTAAGGAAGATGGGAAATTATAGTCACAAAGTTGGTATCCAGCCAAGCTTGATTGACCAGGAATCTATCAATTCTTTCAAAAAGTTTTCCCCTTCTCAAAGTGCCAAGAGGTCCCTGATGAGGAAGTTCAGCAAGGGCATTTCTCCTGATATTCTGATTAAATAGTAACATTTGTGTAATGTCCACAGGTTTCCCTCCCATTTTTCATTTAATCTAGTTGTACTGTGAATGTCTCCGCCATTGATCCAAGGTCCATTAATGTAGTAATTGAGATGCTGGATTTGTTGCCACAGTATAGCTTTATCATTTGCAGAACTCCCAGAATAAATGAAGGTAGTCTGAACATGTAGAAAATCCCATATAAGCTGGATATGAAGCAATTGAGGCTGGTTTTCCAAGATCTGCACATTCCGGTTACTTCTATGGAAAAACCAAATTTTGTTATTAATATTGTACTTACAAGTGAAACTTGGGAAGTTCTTTTTGAATCTGCAAGGAGTGTAGTGAACCAAAGGTTCAAGAATTGTAAAACACAGTAAATTGTGCTTCCTAACCAATAGTTTAATTCTTATCAAAGATTTCTGATCAGCAATCCCCCTGATGTTCCAGCACATCAAATTAATCATCTGAAGGAAGTGAAAGCCCAAGGACTGCTATCCAAATAATCCAGCAGATGACCAGTAATTTGCTGACATGAGACATATGAAGGAAATAAAAGACTCCCATATCTTTTAAGAAAGTTGGGAGAGTGCAGAAAGAAATCTACCAACATCCAAAGACCAGCTAGTCCCTTTCTCAAATTATTCTTGTTGTCACAACAAACCAAAAAATTGACTAGTGACTTGTTGAAGTGAATTAAAGACAAAGGAATAGACAGTCTTCCATCTCTTCTTAGATATAATGTATATAAATGTTGATAAGAGTCTGTCATCACCCCAAGGCCATAGAAACCCCTTCTCAACTTATAAGAACTGAAGTTAAGGATAAAATTTAAAAGTCTTCTGAAAGACATAAAGTGACCAGAGTTTAAATGACAAACCAAAGAGAAGATAAGCATTTTGAGGATGAAGATGTGGTGAAGGTTGTGATCTGGATCTGGTTCTCCCTTTAGAAGGTCCAGGAGATGATCCAACCTTCATAATATTGCTAATGGAAGCTGCCTCTCTTTGTAATCTTTGAGATTCTATGGATTGTTTTTTATTTCTCTTAGTGATCTGCATAACCCAATCCTCCCCCATAAGGTGATTCAATTCAATATCCTTTTCTCCTTCAATCAAATAATGCAATTGTTGTTCTTGAATTGGATCCTACAACGTCTTCTCAGAGGAAGCAATTGTGGGGGAGAGTATAGTGATGATATTAGGTTCCTCTCTTAGCACTTCCTTAGGAGGAGAAGGGGGAGTAATAGAAGTAAAGGGGGTTGGGGAGTATTGAGCCTCATCCTGTATGTCAGCCTCAATAACCTAAGGAAGTTGATTAGGGGCAGTTTCCTTCAAAGAGGACTGTTTCCTTTTCACTGTTGGGTGTAGCCTATAACACCTATCCCTAGTGTGCCAAAACATCTTGCAATGTTGACAACATTAAGATCTTTGCTCTAGGATTACCTCTTGCCAAAAACCATCCTATTCAGAGGCTATCCACACTCTTTTAACTTCAGGCAAGGTGATATCTCTTTCAATGAGAATTCTAGGAAGAGCAGGCCTTACCTTGTTAAACGTGTCAGCATCAACTTTAAGGGGTCTGCCTAAAGCAGATCCAATGATAAAAAGGGCATTCAACTTGAAGTAGGGAATAAGGAGACCGGGAAGCTTGAACCAAAGTGGAACCATAAGACTAGGATCAAATCCATTTCAAAAGTTTCATGGTAGCCCCCCCAATAGCTAATGATTGTTTGGCAAAAAGTTTAGCATAGTCCTCCTCTATTGTCCATTGATAAGCAAATGCCTGCCATCTAGTAACCCTAGTTGCCAAGCACTAGTAAAGTTTAAAGACTCAAAGAAACTCCTAACCAGTTCCATCTTAGCGTGACCCAACTGAAATTTTTCTACCAAAGTAAGCTTAACCTCCTCATTTAATGAGTTAACTTCCTGGGGAGAGAAATAAACTACAGGTTCCCCCTCCTTAAACCCAATGGGGTGAATACAAAGAGAGGACATTTTGCCAGCTAAAGTTTCATGAAATTCTTGTGGAAACACTAATTTATCCATATTCTGTAACTGTTCCTTAAGTTGTCCAACCACCCCAGCATAGGCTGCCTCGGCCCATTGTAGATTAGTGTCCAGAGCAATGCTAGTAGCCATTCAGAATAGCAGCAACACCAGCGGAAAACTAGCAAGTCACAAATCAATGGAATAGTAAAACCAATGGAACATTAAACCAAGGGACAACTAAACACTTCCCCACCAAATCCAACAACAAGAGAGACTTCAGCAGAGAAAACCCACCCCAACCTCCAACAAGGTCTCCACCATAGACCAAGTGGTGAAGCTCAGGTAAGGAAGGAAGACAGAAGGGCCAACCATAAGAACAACAATAAAACAACTACAATAACAGAAGAAAACCAAGAACAGGAAGAACCTCTAGCCCACCAGACAAACAACAAGGAAGAAGAAGAAACCACTCTCCTCCACCAGCCTACAAACAAGCCAGAACAGGGAGCCATGGAAACCCTAGCAGAGCACCAGCCGCCACCCCAAACAGCTCCATTCTTATATATATATATATAAGTTAAAGGAGTTGCTTATGACTCCCTACATGTTAAGCTAAAAAGACTATTACAATCATCAGTGAGGGGGCTGGGAATTTCACTATCTGGTTCAATACAGGAACCCAGGAAATCCCCCAAAAATACTTTAGGTGTCACCCTAAAAAAAAGAAACACTACAATGACTCAATAAAAAGGAAAACTAAGTGAGGTTGCTTCTGCCCCCAAAGAGATCATTTATCTTTGTAGACCATTCTGAAGTGGGGAACATTTAGGATATCTCCTTGTAGCAGATAAAAGAGAGCAAGTGGAGGGTTAACAGCAACTTCAGTCTCATCAGTGCTTGATCCAAGATGAGCCAACCAGTTTGCAGGCTGGTTACCTTCCCTGTAGATAAATGTGAACTTAATTTACATCTTGCTAGTGAGATCTCTGATTTTGCTTACCCAGTAAGAGTAGTGCCAGGGAGTCTCCTCCTCTTGATTTAAAAGGGGAATAATCACAGCAGAATCCACTTCTAACCAAATTCTATTCCATTTAGCCTTAGTGGCAAGGTTAATTGCCCAGTACACAGCAATGAGCTCAGTTTCAGTTGCATCATTGGCCAGGACAGGGGTATGAAAGTACAGCAAGCACTTACCCAAATGATTTCTGTAGATGCTACCCACACCAGCACCATTTTTATTAAAGCTACCATCAGTATTAACCTTCACAGTAGGATGATTTGGGGCTTTTCAATAGACTTTAATGACTTGAATAAAATCAATCTTAGTGGAAGCACAGGAGTTAGAAATATTAGGAAAGCCTTTCAATTTAATCATCTTGTGCAAGTAAGTCACACAATTTCTGACAGTAGACCCCACATTAGGATTTGCATCTTCAAATTGGACCTTGTTTCTTTCCATCCAGATGAACCAAGCAATGGTGAAGGGGATAGCAGTGTACTTTCTAACCTTCCAGTGCCACCAGCAGTTAACCAGTCTATCCCAAGCAAGCTTTCCCTCGTCAATTGTCAAATGGTTTAGCAATTGTGTCCATATCTGTTGAGCAAATTCACATTCAAATAATAAGTGGTTCAGAGTTTCCTCTTCCTTTCTACATAGCCAGCATCTAGAGGGACCTCTCAATCTCTTCAACTTTAGAATATCATCAGTAGGGATCATTCTATGGAATATTCTCCTGCAGCAAAAGGACATAGAAGGGGATAAGAATTTATTCCATAGCTGATCACCCCAGGGTATATGTTCCCAGCAGAAGTTTTTAGAATAGATAGCTTTGGTGAGACTTTGGTGGGAAGTGGATTGCCATAAGAGTTTATCCAATAAGATTTCTGTTGAATTTTATACTGGCCACTTTGATGATAGAATGAGGTTGAAGAAGGCTTGCTAACTTACCCAGGGACCAGTTGTCCCCATCCCAACAATCAGCTACTTTCAAATCACTATTATATATATTAATAATGGGGGAGAACCAATCTTTGGGACACCAATTATCAAGCCAAAACTTGATGTCCCCACTACCTAGCTCCCAGCTGTAGTTAGCTTCAGCAATATGTCTGATTTTCAACATTTTCACCCAAATTCTAGAGTCACCAGTACTTACTCCAGATGAATTTTTCCCACAGTGAGTTTTGGGTCCTAAACTTAATCTAGAGTTTACATAAATTGACTTGGAGGAGTTGTTCAAGGTCCTTAAACCCAATTCCCCCAGCAATTTGGGGTTTAACAACTTTCCTCCAAGAAGCCCAATGCATTTGCTGTCTTTGACCAGCCCAC
>NEWO01000091.1:734123-784699 GCA_003013225.1 Phalaenopsis aphrodite
TAACCACTGGCCATTAGCATTTTGAATAGCATGGATGGTATTGCATTTTCTTTTATATTTGATGTAGGCATGAAAGAATCTAGTGTTTCTATCCCCATTAGTGAAAATATTCATGGATACCTTCTGTTTAAGAAATTTTTCTTAATAATCAATGGCACTAAGGAGGTAGTTCTGAGCAGTCAGCAGCTTTTTCTCTTGCTCAATACCAAGCTATCCCCCCCTCTCCAGAGCCTTAACTTCCTCTTCAGCCTTCTGAACTGTGGTATGGACATTTCCAATAGTGTTCCAGCTCCAACTTTTGAGGGCTTTAGCAATCTTGATTTGCAGTAAGCTTAGCTTGATTAAGGGGTCAGAATGAGAGATCCCTTTCCATAGATCAGCAATGTAATTGTTATAAGAAGGGTGAGCAGCCTACATGTTGAGGTATCTAAAGGGGGGGAGCTATTGTTATCAGTAGAAGTGATGCTTATAAGAATAGGTCTATGATCAGAGCCAGCAAGGCTAAGGTGAGTTACAAAGGTTAGGAGGAAGTGATTGAACCAAGCATCATTGACCAATATTCTGTCAAGCCTCTCCCAGATAGAATCCGTTTTCCAAGAGAAATTAAGGCCCTTGAAACCCAAATCAAAGAGACCAACCCTGTGTATATTATCTTTGAAGGTGTTCATCTTGGCAAGGTTAGGGGTTCTGCCTCCAGATTTTTCAGTGGCAGAAATGATGCAGTTGAAATCCCCCCCCACCAACCATGGGGAGTTCACCTGTTGGCTGATTTGAGTCAACCTACTCCACAGCTCTTTTCTAGCATCCTTGGTAGATCCAGCATAGATAAAGGTAGCTTCACCTATGTGTCCATTCATATTGAATGAGAGGTGGACAAATTGTGGATGGTTAATGAGGATATCAATATTGGTTTCTTTTCTGCAAAAGATCCAAATTTTATTGTTAGTATTTCCAAAATGGGTAAAGCCAGCAAATTTTTTAATCAGATTGTGTGGATTCTTATGAATCATGGGTTCAAGAATGGCAATGCACCATAATTTGTATTTATAATTCAAGTATAAAACTCTTTTAAGAGAAAGGGGGTTAGCCATCCCCCTTATATTCCAACAAAGTAGATTAATCATGGAGTGGAGGATGTGGGGAAGGCTGGGATCTAGATGTGGTTCTTCCACTAAGGAGTGGAGACCCATTCCTGATTTTATCAGCCTTCATAGATTGCACTCCTGCTTGTAATTTCTTCACTTTTGTACCTGGTTTTCTTCTTTTCCTTGCTGTTTTAACTTGCCAATCCTCCTCAATAGTTTGTTTCAGTTCATTAATGCTTGGTTCCCGCGGGGCTTTATCAATTTTCTCTGTGATGGATTCCTTCCCCTTCCCAGCAAGCAAGGGGGATGTGGGTGTGACAATTGTGATTTCAGTATTTTCCTTCCTGATTGATCTGTGTAGTAGAGTGACTTCTTGGCTATATGGTTCAGTTAGTTCTCCAAGAGGATCAATCTGCCTTGGATCCTCATGAGACCTTAGGGGTGGCTCTTCAGACCTTGTATTGGTTTCCAACCGTTTTTCTAACATAATTTCTTGAGTAATGCCCCTTGCATCATTAGCCACAATTGTCCCAGATTCTGTGTTGATTTTTCTTGCCATCTTCCTGTTTTGAGGGTGTAATCTATAGCACTTATCAGATGTATGCCCAAACATCTTGCAATGTGGGCAATAGTAAGGCTTCTGTTCAGCTAAAATATCCTGCCAGAACCTATCAGCATCAGAACCAATCCAGATTCTCTTCAGTTCAAGGAGTGTGACATCTCTTTCCACCTGAATCCTAGCAAGACCAGGTCTAGCCTTGTTATAAGTGGGAGCATCCACTCTCAGAGGAGTTCCTAGTGCTCTACCAATATTAAAAAGGGCATTAAGCTTAAAATAGGGTAATGGTAATCCAGGTAGCTTAAATCAAATGGGGACAACAGGAGGCTCTTTACTAGGGTCAAAGCCAGGGGTCCATTTGATGATCTTCATAACAGTTCCAACAATGCTAACAGATTGTTTGGCAAACAATCTAGCGTAATCTTCCTCAGCTACCAATTGGATTAGAAGGTGTCTCCCATCCAAAAGCCTAATTTTCCAATTACCTATGAACTTCAGAGAATCAAAACAATTTCTAACTAGGTCCATTTTAGGGTGTCCTAGCTGAAATTTGCCCACAAGGGTGAACTTAACCTCTTCACTTATCCTCAATTTCCTTAGTAGTGAAATACACAGCTATTTCACCCTCTTTAGTTCTCAGGGGGTGAATGCAAGGACTGCTTCCTTTTCCAGCAGCAGTATCATGGAAAGCTTGTGGGAAAACAAGGAGGTCATAATCTTGTAAAGAGTCAGTGGATTTCCCCTCCACTCCAGCATAAGTTGCTTTTTCCCACTGGGAGTTAGTTAAAGTGTCAATGGGGGAAGCCATCACCCTAAGGAGGCACAACTAATAAATAGCAGCAGCAAAACTTCAAAAACCAGAGAAGAAACCAATGGAATAGTTCCACTAGAGTTAGCAGGGAGAGAAGCAACAGCCCCCAAAGAAAAAGGTCCAGGGAAGAAACAGCAAGAGCAGTAATTACCTCTACCACCAGCAACAAGTAGCAGCAGCTAGCCTCCATCATCCAACCAGAAACCCTAGCAGAGCAAGCTCCCCAACCGCCAACATCCTGTATATATATTTATATAAGTTTAGAAAAAAATGAAATCAAACTGATCTCATATCTTTCATAGTTCAATTTAAAAAGCAGTACACCTCCAGCTATGTATCTACCCTAAATGATAAACACAAGACTTGAGGGCGAAACTCGATCAATTAAACTAAGAGATATATGCCATCTATTTGATCTACAAAAATGATTTTATTTATAACTCAATAAGTTATCCTATTTAATACAAAGAATTAAATAAAGTATCTATTAAGATGGGTTTGTAGAAACTTCTTATAAGGGCAAGCCCCTATAGTTAATGACATCTTAGATCACCGAAGTCACCTAAGAAAACTCTCGATAAAAATCAAAAAATATTATCTTCAAAGAGTTCAAAAGGATAAGACCTTTCAATGAGATTGGAAAAAAAAAGTGTGAAAGGGGAATGACTTAAATTTGGAATATATATTGTAGAATCTAAAGGAGGAAGAACTAAAGGATGTCACATACCTAGAGGAGAACCTCGGTGACTTCCCAAGCTACCTTATAGTTTGGGTTTAGTTTTGGAGAGAAATATTTAAATGTTTAATTCTATAAATTTAATTAATTAGGGCTTACACTCACGTGAAATAATCACACAAGTAGCCTAAAATATATAAGAATTTATGTCATGATGAATGACAACCTCAGAATCCTAAGACGAGTTAGGGTTTAAATTGTACAAAAGAGCTATACAAAGGCCTAAAGAAAAGTTTAGGATTTATGTTGCATAAGAAAATCACCTCGAAGTCCTATGGCTTTGTTGTTTAAATCTAAGAAATGATTTAGCTGATGTAGACATGTTCTGCTATTGAAGATGGTTGTGCTGCCCATAATGCTAGCTCCAAGCTCCTCATCGCAACAAATTTATGTTTTCTAATGTGTCAAATTATGATGTCAAATAAGATGTCCCTAAGGTTCATGGTTATTTAAATATTATGGGGCATATTAAAGTTGATTAGAGCGACACTGATTAGGATCTTACTGTTCCCTCATTCCAGGGCCAATATTTTCTTTCGGATTCACTTAGTTCAAATGAATTTACTAAACTCAACTTAATGATTTCTATCCTTTCATTTGAAATGTGGCAAATCTTTTTAGCAGCCGTAGGTTACCTGCTCCAAGGAATTCCTGATCATCTTATAGAAACATTTTAATTTAGTTGCAATTTTTATTTTTTTATGTTTGTGATTTAAATTTTGAGTTGCCTTATATTTTTTAAGATTGTGGCGGTAAATTTTATCTTGATTGATTTTTAGTTTTGATTTTTGTTTTACGACTATCATAACAGTTTTGATTTTCATGCAGAGTGACATCGTTGTTTAACATACAAGCTTGAGGCAAGAAGTACAGAAAGGTAATTGGAATAATTTAAAAGCATACCTGTCATTTCTTTTCATTCCTCAACTTGAAAGGTTAGTACTTGCAAGTCATGTTTATAATTTTGCAGGGAATTTAAATTGCAAGAGTAGATGAAGGTTTAACTACCAAACCCAAAGTTATGACTTTGTTGAATCTCAAAAGATCCTATTGTATGGTTTTAGAAAAAAAATATGGCAAGTTCAATTCACCCATCAGAATGTCTAATAGATTTTAAAATGCTCGAGGCATGTGAACCACTTTTAAGATCACTTGAAATATTCCGAGTCAATTTTGAACTTATCATATGGTTCTATTAATCATATGAGGTTGAAGTGTGACTACCCCATTGCTTATTGAAACTTGACAATTTAATTATCCCAAGGATTGGATACCCAATTATTCAATTGATGTTTAATTTAAAAGTTATGTGAGTGGGTGCTCATAAGGCAAGTTTAAGTTATTTAAGATTGTGGTGCCCACAAATAAAGTCAGGCTTATAGTGTTTAAAGATGTTAATTTTTAATCATTTTATCTTCTAAATCCGATTAATTGAGTGTAGCCCTCAAACCTATGTCAGTTCTAAACCCTTAACAATCCTGATAGGTGGAATGGTAATTATCAAAATTTTGATTTAAGTGATATGTATTCTTATTAAATGATCACATCATCCTCAACTTTGGGCTTAAGAAAAGTAAACTATCGTCTTTCTAGCTTAAGCCCAACACGTAAGAATCATTTGATCTTAATTGACTTCCAAGTCATGAAGATTAGGAGAATTATGATTTTGTTTGTGCAAAGGTGGTGAGTGAGTTTCTACCCTTTAATCCCATTGTATTTTAATCATCCAAACATGTTCATTATTATCAAAATTTCTCATTTTCCCTTGGTTAATCCTAAATTTTTTTTATTAAGAACCAAAATCTAAAGAGACTATTTTGCACTTGGGATACTTTACCTCATAACTCATTAAACACAACTCAAATGACTTGAGCATTCAGTGTCATATCCATGAGTTAATTGAAACGTCGTTGGAGAATAATGTGGTTTTTTGGTGTTTTTTTTAATCAAATTTAGTTCAAATAATTATTTAAATCCAGGAAATAGGGTTTTCTAAATTGATTTATTTAACTATCAATAACAAAATTTTGATTTATGAGAAAATTATTAAAGATTTCCTTAAATAAGAGAAACACTTATGCAAAATTTCATGATTTTTTTAATTAATTTTTTTTATTATTTAATTTTCGATCAATTTCAATGATTTAATTAAATAGAAAATAATGTTTTAATTACCAAAATTATTTGTATATTTTTATTAGACTTCTCTTAGCTAAAAAAAAACTCATAGAATAAAATTTTGTATTTTTATGATTATTAATTTATTTATTATAATTATTTTAATGAGAAAATAAGGAAAATTAACTTTTAAGCTTTTAAAATTTATTTTTAAATTTGAAAAGTAAGGGAAAATATTCAAATGAATTTTATGTGATCAGGGAAAACTTGTACACATTTCGAACTATTTTTTGTATTTTTGAAAATTTTGATTATTTTATTTATTTTTAATTCAAAATATACTTTACAAATGGCATATTTTTACAATAAAAAATTTTTTATGAAATGCCCCTGATCACAAGGAACTCAGAAAACTATTTTTCATGATTTTTCTAAGCTTATTTAATTTGTTATAACTACTTTTGTACAAAAATACAAAGTTTCTTTAAAAATCAATTTTAGTGCATAAACTAAGCTAAATAATTTTTAAATTTTTGCACTAAGTAAACATAATTTTTTTGCACAACGTGGATTTCATTTGGTCAATTTTTCACTAGTATATAATTTACATAAATTAACACAAGGTTTATACATTTGAATAAATATGGAAATGTACAAAATAATTCAAAACATCATAATATTTTTTCTAGACTTCTCTAGCCACAAAAAACCTACGAAAATTATTCTCATAATTTTCAAATGATATTTTGATTTATATTATTATAATAAGCAAAACGACCACCCTAGCTTGAAAATTAGAGCTAGAAGAATAGAGATATCTTCTGACGTTGGAAAAATCAGAGAGCACCCCCTTTGTGATGAGGAAAAAGCCTTAGAAATTTCAATCCATTGTGAGCTATTATTTATTCATGGAGAATTGAAATTCCACGGAGGGTATTAATTAATTAAAAATCATATACTTGACAAATAATTTTTATTTTTGGTCTACATTATTCTTCTCTATTCACTGAGCAAAAGGTTATTTTTCTTTTATTTATATAATTTTTTATGCAAATATATGAATTTTTTAAGATTTGACATTTAATTTAATTCAAAACCCCCATTTATCTACTTTTCTATGCGGTGTTGACAAGATCATAGGCAGCTCCGAAAGATGATGTGGCACACTCCCATTCATTACACTTTCCACCTAAGCATGCCACACAAGCTGTAGTTCACGCACGAAGAGTCTGTCTGGCTTGATCTCCTCTATCTATTAGATACACGCGCGATTGGACGACATCCGTTCATCATCTCTAAGTGACATAACCGTTAAACTATCCACACTAAAACCTTAAGATTTTAGCCCAAACTCAACCAAGTAACATGGGGTTTGTTTTTAAATTTTCATCTACTCAAGAAGAACACATCTATATGGTTAAACATATATGACATCAAGCCATTACCCATGATAATTAAATTAAGCTCGAGTTAGGGTTAGAGCATAACTCCTTTGTCTGAGGGAGGAGGCTTCAATCAGATGGTTGCGGTAGATTTGGTTGAGTCCAAAAAACCTCCATATGAAGTCTTGTGCCCTGGTGAATTTTTTAGGTATGACTTCAACCATGGTGGATTTTAGGTGTTGGTCTAAAGCTATCCTAGAGGCTGTTTCAAGAGGGGCTTTGATGGAAAGTTCAACTTCTCTTGTTATAGGGATGGTGTGTTCACAAATAATTTGAGTTTGGTGGACTATGGAGAGATGTCTTGATCTAAGGTGAATGTTTGAGCTTAAAATTGGGCTCTCACAGTGGGAATGGGAGGGGAAAAATTGTTATCTTAAGCTAAAGAATGCTTGGAGAGCCTCTGCTTAGATTTTAAAAAATTTTCTTCAAGGATTTGGAACACCTCTCTTTTTGTCATGGAGCAGAGGGTTTAAATAGAAGTGCTTAGGGTGGAGCTCAGGGCCAGTTGATGGCTGCAAAGAGTTGCTTAGGTTGAGTGCTGAGGAGCTCTAAAGAGTAGTAAAGATGAGCTGGCCTCTAAGGTTAAAATTGGGTTTGATTTAGGGGTGCTGGCTCAAGGATTTGGCATTTTTTGGCGAGTATGGTGCCTGGCTAAAGCACGAAAGGTGGTCAAGTGGTCAAGAGAGACAGGGAGAGGGTTAATTATGATTAACTTTCAATGGTTTGTCGTAATGGAAAAGATTTCTTAGTTAAAGACCAAAAATGGGATGAAATCCCTTATATTAGGGACTCATTGGTCCATAGCTCACTTGGGTGGAATTAGGATGGTTCAGCCTAGTCCAAAGGAGGAGCTTTTTGGTTTTGGGGGTCTTTGGTTGACCAATTTGGTTTGATTGAGTTAATTTAGGTGAACCAAATTTCGGTCAAGTGGTTTGATGTGGGTTTTGGGTTGAGCTAGCCATGCTATTGAGCTCAATTTATTGAGCAATTTTGTGTGAGTAATTTTTATCAGGAGTTTAGAAAATATTGGGAGTGATTTTGAATTGGTTTGGAGGTTCAATTTGGAGGATTTTGGGCATTTGGTCAATTTGGGGGTGTTGGGTTAGACTTAGGTTTAGGTTAGGCTAAGGTTGGGTTAGGTCCAAATTGATGGTTTAAAATGGTCTAGAGGAATTTCATAATACGTTATCAACATAAATTGAGTGTCAATTTTGAGTTTAGGTCATTCAATTTGATGGAATTTGGAGACAACCAATTTGGGGCAAATTTGAGGATTTTGAATGTGGGTTGAAATTGAGTGAATTTGAGGTTTGAAAATGACATATTTATGGTCCAATTTGATGTGTAAGATTGTTGGGAAGAAATTAGGATTCAAATTGGGGCAATTGAGAGGATCATATGGTTCAATTAGATGAGATTAAGTCATAGGGACAAAATTGAGGTATAATTTGGATCAAAATTGAGTTAAAAACTGGATAAATTAAGCTTGAATTTGGTTTGAATTAATCATATGAATGATGAATTTGAGTTTATAATTGAAATTGGGGAGGATTGGGGCCAAATTGATGGGTATATGAGGTGAATTTGAGGAAATTGGACCTTCAAGGCAATTTGGGCCTTTTTGGTCAAAGTGGTCAAATTGGCAAAATTAAGTTCAATTAAAGGGTCCAAATTGGTTTTGAAGACATTTGAATTGATTTTGAGGGTTTTGGGAAAGTTTGGGCTACCAATGGGATTTTTGTGATTTTGGCAAATTTGAAGGTATTTTGGTAATTTTGGAATTTTGGGATGTTTTGAGAAATTTAGGTAGTTTCAAATGATTTGAAATGATTTTTTGAATAAATTTGCATATTTTGGATGAATTTAGGATTTTTGGTCAAATTTAAGGTTTCAAGGGAGTTTAGGTAATTTGGGTGGATTTGGGGGCAAAAGGCCGAGTTGGATGTTTTGGTAGAATTGGGATGCTAACCACCTTATATGAGCTATTGACAAATGAAATCCCCATTTGGGTTCTCTATCTACCGGTCTTAGCTAAATCCTAGTCTAGAGCCTGTGGATCTAGGGGACCATCTACATGAGTTTCCCAAAAGATCAAGGGATCAAAGTCAACAAATTTGGGTTTTAGGGTTGTGAGTGAAAGTGGGTGCAAGTGAGTGCAAGTGAGTGAATATGCTCCAGACCAACACCAAGGGCTAACATTAACACGAAGAAGTCCTATGGAAACTCCCCTTGAGCTTCCACTATAGTGGCCCCACCTACTAAGCGCTAGAGGTTAGGACCAGTATATGGAACTTTAAGTTGAGCACAGAAGAGTTTAGAGTTCCTAAAGTTGAGGATTCCTTTTCTAGTTTTCTAGGAATAGTCAACAAGAAACTATTATGGTTATACCTTAGGCTACTAAAGAGGGAAAACTAAACCTCAACAAAAAAAGAGGTGAACAGGCAACATGAAATATTTAAATAATTCTTCTTTTTGAAATTGAAGCCGAACCATAGGATAGCTTGGGAAGTCACCAAGGTTCACCTTACGATCCATGACATCTTCTAGTTCTTCTTCCTTTGGATTTTATAATAAATGTTCCAAATTTGAGTCATTCCCCTTTTACACCTCTTTTTCTGATCTTTTGAAAAGTCCTATCCTTTGAAATCCTTGAAGACAATATCACCCGATTTTTATCGAAAGTTTTCTTAGGTGACATTAATTATTTATACTATAATTAACGATAGGGGCTTTCCCTTATAGGAAAGTTTCAAAAACCAAGCTTAGTATAAAACCTATTTAATTTTTCTTATTAAATAGGGGAACTTGTCGGTCAACATAAAAACAGTTTTTTTTGCAGACTTAAACGGCTGTCATAAACTCAATTTTTTTAATCGAGCCTTACCAGTAAGTAGCGTGTCTGCCCGTCGGGATAGATGCATTGCTTGTTGTATTAAGCTTGTTTATTTAAACTACTAAGGATTTGAGATCTATACGGTCTTATATTTTTTAAATTTGAAATACTACTTTTCATAAAATATATAAATATAAATTAAATTACATCGAGTGTTAGAATATCTATTCCGGTAGCCGATAATTTCCAATTTGGCGACCGAAAATCCTCTTACTAGTGCATATAACTTCTATTCGTTAGTTTAATAAATAAAAAAGTAAAATTTACGAAAATCCTTTAATAACTTAGATTCAAATTCTAATTTTAAGAGTATTTACCAGTCAAATTTAAGACTTATGAATCTGTATTCATTTCAAGAAGAATTGCAATTTGTCATATCAAGGATACTTAGAATATTCATATGAAAAGAACTTCGTGAAATTTTTACCATTCATGCTAATAATACTCCAATACAAGTTTAGATAAAGTAATAAAGCTGTTTCCGTAAGTTGATTTAAGTGAATCCAATTTTTGATTAGGCATCTCCTCAAGCTTATCCTCACTCATTTTTCTTTTCTTTTCTTTTTTTTTTCGTTTAGGATCTTTTTAATCCTTTCATTTATTTTTCTTTTTCATGTGAGGATTGCTATATTTGGATAGTCTTTAATAGTTTTGAACATCACTATCCTCTTCTTAAAGTCAAAACCCTTACCTTTCTTCACTTTATAAATTCATATTAGTTTAAGATTTTCATAATGTCTCATTCTTTTCTTCCTACATGAAACTCTAAAATTCCTAACACTTCAAAATATAATTTCCTTTACTTTAAATAAAAAAAAACATAGTCTTATCCTTTCATACCAAATATCTTTAACTTTAAAATTGACTTTCATTATTAAAAAATTATTACCTAAATTTCCATAATATTCATAAACATAAGTATAGTAATTTAAAGTTAAATCTTGTTAAATTAATCTTAAAAATATTATTAATTGAGGACAAATTTTTAAAAAAAAATTTCTTCCCCCCAAACATAAGTTTCTAAGTAGTTTAAAAATGTTTTATTACAAAATTGAGTTGGTGAAAGAAAATAGTAAATGCATCAAAATAAACACTAACATGTAGAGGATTTTTTACTATGAAACTGGGCTCTAGTGTACTAAAGGTACTAACTTTAAAAATACATACATATTTTAAAGCATTAAATGAAACATAATATATTCAAAAGAAATTGTTGAGAATTAAAAACAGAAACAAAAACTAAAAATACTAAAAATGCTGAAAAGTTAAAAATCTACTGTTACCATTACAATTTTAAGTCCATAACACATAATGAAAGTTTTTACGACATCAATTTTAGATGTAACCAAATAACATCCAATCAACATATAGATAAACAAAAAATCAAACAAATAAACTAAACTCCTAAAATATCAATCTTCATCACCTTTGTCGTCATCATCATCATCATCTTCTTCGTATTCTTGTTCATGAATAGGAGTATAAGGAGTAAAGCTAAGGCAAGCAGGAAATTCCTCATTGTATTCACCCCCAAGATATCTAACCATAACTTCCTCAAAAGCTATATCATGCTAAACTATCCTCTTCTTGTACTCATATTTCTAAGCATTTCTTGCTCCAATTTCTCCTATATGATTTTAAATATTAGCTATTTCTATTATTTGAATCATGAGTTGATCCATAATATTTTCAAGAGATGCAGAGCGAGAAGTAGATGCCCCTACAGTTGATGTAGAGGTTCTATCACTACCTCCAATCCTAGCATCAACAAATGATTTAACTCTTTGAACCGTATGCTTCCTAATTGGATTTTGTGGTTGTAATCTTTCCTTATTTCTATCAGACTCTACTCTTGATTGCTCACATAGTGTGAAAATCAGGGCAGTTTAACCCAAAGCACTAGCTGTAGAGGTTTTAGCTTTGTTCCAAGCATGATGAACTTTGAGAGCACCAACATCTATTACTTTCATGTTTTGATTGTAATGGTTTAATACTGCTCTATTTTTTGTTACATCGGCCAGATGATTTTTGGGTAGTAATTTAGCAGAGATGAAGTGTTTCCATACCTTTGACTGAATAGTCAACATGGATGTGGAAAAGTTAACTTTTTTATTATTTTTAATCATACATTCTCCTCTTCCATCATTGAGATCGGCAATCAATTCATCTATTGATTAATCAATTATCATGAATGTAGTGTATTCATCATGAAATACATTCTTCAGCCCATTTAAAACATTGATCCATTCTCCAAAAAACTCAACTTGCTTACCTCTTACAAGTATGTGATCACCAACAGTGAACTTCAGGTTGGCATAAAACTCTCAAATCATTGGTACAATTGCTACTGTAGTGAAGTAGCAAAACCTTTCCCAATTTCTGGTGATGATCAACATCTCGATCTCGCCACCCAGGTTAGCAAATGTCCATTCCTTGATCAATTTTATTAATTCTATTTGAGTGTTATAACTATGTTTGGCCTTGAAATTGACAGATGTACGTGCATCAAAATCATATGATGGCCTTCCTCTCTTTACTCGTGGAGCCATTGAAAGTTCTATGAAAATCCAAATAAATTTCAAAAAAATTACAAAATAAAAAATCTAACACCACAATTAAGATTATTTGGTAATAAACTTTTACCATGAGTTTCCTTCAAGCTTCTTCTTCAAAACTCCAAAATTGTAGATATTCCATAATGTAGGAAAAATCAATGGTGAAAATTAAAAATTTCTATGTTAAAGTGAAGCTCTTACCAAGAGAAGATGAAATCTAAGATTTTTAGCCTCCAAAATCTTCTCTATCACGCTTAATGTGAAGCTTTAAGACAAGGCTTAGAGGTAGGAAACGACCCAAGTAGTAAAAATGGAGTTTTACTGTGTAATTTCACATTTTTTAGGCAATCTAGCGTCTTTGGAAATTTGGCGCATCTTGTGCTAACTCTCTGTAATTTGGTGCATCTTGCACCAATTTGTCGCATCTTGGGCCAATGCCTTAATTTTTCTAAATTTTGTTTTTGTGGAAATCTGCTGCGCACCACTATACGTATAGCTCTAATTAACTCAAATGAACTTTTATATTCATAATTAAACATTACTCTAACACCAAATTTTCATAAACAACACAAACTTCACTATTAAATATAAAATTTGCACTATTAAAAATTAACTTTTTTCAAGCCAACAAACATTTAATTATGTGTCCAAAGCAAACCAAAACATCCTAACACTGAAATCTAAACATCAAAATACCAAACTAAAACATAGATAGAGTTCAACAGTAAAAGTAATTGCAATCCAATATAACAAAATAACTAAAATAATCAGTACTAGACAAAATGTTCCGTGCATAGATTAAGTTCAAACATCTTCTTCACTCTCGTCCTCATGGATATCTCCCATAGATTGGTAGTGCACATAGAAGTTGTAGAATGGTCGATAAGAAAACTAATCAGTTGAATCTTTCCTAATCTAAGCATGTTTCTTGACATACGTACCAAACCATATTCAATAAAACCAGTATGTTTAAAACGATCTTTCAGCCTCCAATCTAGATGATCCAACATTTCAGAAATATTCCCAACTGTATGCATAAGATTCGGCACCTTTTTTTCTATCTTCTTGATTCTTTTAAACAGTCTGTTTGAACTGAAGTAAGACAAAATATGTGATGAATTCTAGGATGATTGATCCCACAGTACATTCATATCGTTCTCATCTCCCATTCCGATGTAGTAGAAATAGACTTTGGATCCTTCAGCTTCCATGGAAGAAACACTTCTTCCCAACTCTCATAAGGTAATTGAGATTGACTGCATAGTATGAAAATAGTGGATGGATGTCCCAGTCCAACTATAGATCCATTAACAATCAAACCCAAAACTGATTTCACAATTATTTCTTAAATGTGAACAGGTTATCCAGTTTGAATACAATAGTTCAGATTAGCACTCTCCTTAATTAACTTATGGATTTTTATAGTGGGAAGTAATTTTGATGCAATAAAAAAGTGTCATGACTTAGAAGCAGGATTAAATTCACATTTTAATCATCTCTGGCCTCCCAATTTGCATCTTCATCAATAAGGTTTTGATATAGTTCATTCATATTATCTCTTGTAGGGGTTAAATTTACATAGTGGAAAATAGGCACATTTTCATTCATAAACATCTCGTTTATTCTTGAAGGAGTGAATTGCACAAACCTTCCTCACACATAGACAATTCCTTTATTGATTCCATGTGGATTTGCATAAAACTCTTTCTATAATCTCTGTTCAATAATCTCTTCCACTTGAGTATTCGGTGTGTTGAATCCTCGATTAACAAACCACCTTTCTTTGAATAACCTCTTCATCACTAGAACTCAATCATGTAACTTATGCACATCAAAAGTATCAAACTTTCTTCGGTTGAAAATTCCAAATCTAGCAGAATTTTTAGGTGGGACGCCAATGGAATTGAAATATAGTGACTCTACCCTCATCCCCTCACCCCTAAAATGGACTTTGGAATCAATTTATGGGATTTCTAAGGAGAAGAACCCCCCAAAAATGCCAAAAACCACCTTTTGAAATATTTTAAATCATTTTTGTTATCGCGATGCATTGTCCACCAATTTTGGGGCACATGTGTCGATTCTAGTGCATCATGCGCCAGCTCTCTAGAATATGGTGCATCATGCGCTAGCTCTCTAGAATGTGGTGCATCATGCGCCAATCTGGAGCATCATGCGTGAGTTTCAAAAAAAATTTTCCATTGAGATTTCAATCAAAAAAATTCCCAATTCTTCCTTATAATCAAGTAAATAAAGGTGTTTTTAGTTATTTTGTCAATTTCAATTTTCTCAAATACACAGACTCTATAAAAACACAAATATAAATTTACGTAAAATATTCCAAACACAAAAGCAAAATAAACAACGATAAATATGGGTAGACTCCCACAAAGCACTTGGTTTAATATCTTCAACCTAACATTCTCAGTCATTATTCTGGATGAACCAACATTATAGTCTCTTTAAAAACTATTTTTTTCATTAAAATATGATTTTAATCTGTGCCCATTCACTTTAAATATCCTTCTAGTCTTGGGATCTTCAATGTTAACAGCTCGGTAGGGATAAAATGTTACAACTCTCAATGGCCCTTTCCAGCTAGTCTTCAGTTTTTCAAGATATAATTTCAATCTTGTATTGTATAATAAAGCTTCCTTTCCAGCTTCAAATTCATTTTTTTTAATCTTCCGATCATGTCATTCTTTCATTCTTTCCTTAAAAATCCTAGATCATAAGATTCATTCCTAATTTCTTCAAGCTCATTCAATTTCAATAATCTTTTCTCATTAGCTTCTTTCAAATTTAAATTGAATTCTTTTATAGCCCAAAAAGCTTTATTCTCCATTTATATTGTCAAGTGACAAGTCTTCCCAAAAATTAATTTATAAGGGAACATTCCTATAGGTGTCCTCAAAGATGTCTTATATGTCCATAATGTTGTATCTAATCTAGCTGATCAATCCATTTTATTAGGATTTACAACTTTTTCCAAAATTCTCTTAATTTCAGGATTAGATACTTCTATCAAACCACTAGTTTAGGGATTATAAGTAGTTGCAATTTTATGCATTATATTGTGTTTTTCTACCATTCTTACAATTGTTGCATTTCTAAAATAAGATCCTCCATTAATAATGATTACTTTTGGCATTCTATAACTTAAAAAATATATTTAATTAAAAATTTTGAAACACTCCAAGCATCACATTGAGGTAAAGTGATTTATTCAACCTATTTGGAAACATAATCCACTGAAATAAATATATATATTTATATCCAAATGAAGGTATAAATGGTTACATAAAATCCAATCCCCATGCATCAAAAATTTCAATTTCTAAATTAAAATTTAGAGTCATTGCATATCTTTTTGAAATATTACCTACTCCTTGACACTGATCACATGTGTATGTATGTATATATATATATATATATATATATATATATATATATATATATATATATATATATATATATATATATATATATTGAGAAAAGGAGTGACAGAGACTCCCTACATGTTAAAATGAAATAAGGTTACAAAGCTATATGTGGGCTTGGTCACAGAAAAAACCAAGGATCACCCAAAAAAGGGGGGCAAGGCCTCCCAAGGGAAAACAAAATACTAATGTAACCTATCAAGAAAACCTGTCCCCAAATAATAGGGCTGAAGAGAAGAAGGAATTGAAACAAAACAAAACAGTAGGACATAGAAAACTAGAACCCTTTCTAGACAAGGTGGTTAGAATAAACATCAGCAGACATCCCCCTTCTAATATAAGGCAGATCAGAGAGATCTACCCTAACCAACCAAGCCAACTGCACAGGAGGGGTAGTATAAACTTTTGGCAACATAAACAAAGCTCCTTGATGTGCAAGCCAATTAGCACATATGTTTCCTTCCCTAAAAATATGCTTCCAAATAATCTAAAGGTTATGAGTCAACTTCATGTGAGTGATTTGCTTAACAACATGTAGAAGAAACCAAGGTGGGGAGATGTTACCTTTTAAAAACTGGAATAGCCATAATGAGTCCATTTCCACAATTATTAGGTTCCATCCTATAACAACAGCTGTATGAAGGGCCCATAGCACAGCTAAGGCTTCAACCTACAAAGCATTAAGAGCAACTGTGGGAGATTGGAAACACAGTAGGCAATCCCCAACATTATTTCTTAAAATCCCTCCAATTTCAGTAGTGTGACTTCTATAACTCCCATCAGTGTTGATTTCGATCCAAGAGTAAGCAGGTTTCCTCCAATGGAATAGTTGAAATTTTGTTCTGGCAGCAGAAACTTGGGTATTGAGTATTTGGGAACATCCAAGAATTTTAATCTTATACCCCATGAGATTGATTATCTTAATAGTATATGCCAAATAGTTGGTAGCAATTTGTGTAGCACTTTGGATTTTCCCCTCTTATTTACTGCTATTCCTTGCCATCCAAATGAACCATGTAGTAATAAAGGGGATCAATTCAGCATGGTTCCCATCCAAAACTTTCCAGCAGACAAGGAAGTTACCAAAATTAAGTAAATGGGAAGGGAAACTAAGATTAGTAGCTACCTGTGTCCAAACCCCTTGAGCAATAGGACAAGAGAAAAACACATGGTTTAAAAATTCCTCTTGTTGGCAACAAAAAGTACATCTTGAAGGTCCTATTAGACCTTTGAGTTTGAGTATATCATCAGTGGGAATAATATTATGAAAACATCTCCAGGTGAAGAAGGACATAGAGGGGCTGAGGTATTTCACCCACATGGCATTACCCCAATCCTTATGGTGCCAATTGTTTAATTGGGAGTATGCAAATTTGGTAAAAGAAGTATGAGGAGGATTTTTAGTCATAATTCTATCTAGCTTTAGTGGAGTAATTGGGACTTTAAGAATTTGAAACACTTGTTCTGGATTCACCATGGAAGCCAGCATGTCTCTATTCCCAAGATGATTATTCTAGCAAATATGAATAGGGTTTTGATAGTTGACTCCAGAGAGGTTGATGGTTTTAATTTACCTTCCAGAAGCCAATTTTCTAACCAAAAATCAAATTTTCCTTCTCGCACACCCCAGATAAAAAGGTCTTCAGCCACACACCTAATACGCAAGAGCTCTATCCAGATTCTAAAATCCCCAGGTTTTCTGCAGGTAATTGATGGGTGGGAGTGTTTGCAGTATTTTATCTTCATATAGTTAGCCCACAAAGATTTCTGTTCTCTAAATTTAATCTCGAGTTTACAATAGAAGATTTCATGAAGCTGTTGGAAGGACTTCATGCCAAGGCCCCCTGCAGCTAGTGGAAGACAAAGCTTCTCCCAACTAAGCCAGTGAGGATGCTTATGATTGCCTTCCATAAGAATTTATTCAACATCACCTCTAGAGTTCTCTATCTACCTCTTTTCATTTTTAGCATTTGCAAAATATACATAGGGAAAGAAGCTAGGATACTTTTAATTAAGGTTAACCTTCCCCCCTGTGACAAAAAGGAATTAGTCCAACAAGAGATTTGTTTGGAAATTGTAGAAACCACCTCATCAAATTGAGTCTGCTTCTTCCTTCCTTTAATTAATTGTACCCCAAAATAAACCAAGGGGCTGGTAGTAGATTTGAAGCCAGTGAAGTCTTTAATCCAATTTTTGGTAGCAGTATGTAGCTTATTGCTAAATATAAGTTGGCATTTCTTTGAGTTCAGAGAGAGACAAGAGATCTGTTGGAACAAGTTCAGCAGATTAACCACCTTCTTCACTGCCGGTTTTGAGGCCTTAGAAAACAGTATGAAGTCATCAGCATAACATAGATGACTTTTGGAAAAATTTGCTTTATTAGAAAATCTGAGATATTCCCTTTCAGAAAAATGATTATTAAGAAGCCTAGATAAGTAATCCATACCAAAATGAAAATGTAAGGAGAAAGAAGGTCCCCTTGTTTAATTCCCTTAGTAGCTTGTAACTGCCCTTGGGAATTGCCATTAATAAGAATGGTATAATAATTATTGTTAAGCCACCTATAGATGATTTGGCAGAAGGAATTTGGAAACCCCCTAGCTTTAATAACCTCCAAGATAAAATTCCAATTGATAGTGTCAAAAGCTTTGGAGATATCCAGCTTATATATAAGATTACCCCCTCTGCAAGGCTTGTCAATATCCAGAAAGAGTTCTTGTATAAGTAACACATTATCAGTAATTTGTCTACCTGTAATAAAAGCAGACTGATTAGGAGAGATCATCCAAGATAAATGTGGTTTTAATCTAAAAACCAAAAGCTTGCTAATAAGTTTAGACAACGCAGTGGTGAGAGATATGGGTCTCAAATGATCCCAATTAGATTTTTGGTCTCCCTTTGGGATTAGAATAATGGTGTACTGAGCAAAATAATGTGGCATATCCTCCCCTCTGAAGAAGGCCTGGACAACTTCCACAACATCAAACTTAATCACCTCCCAAGATTTTATGTAGAAAGTAGAAGTAAAAGCATCTACACCAGCCACCTTGTCACCATCAATAGAACATAGAGCTTTCCAAATTTCTTCCTCAGTAGAAATAGATGTTAAATCCAGGCACTGAATATCATAAAATTTTTCATTAAGTAAGTCAGGGTTAAAGTTCAGGAGAGTAGCCTCATGGGGTTAAGATAAAAGGTTTTGAAAGTGATCAATAGCATCTCTGTGAAATACATCAGTACCATGGACCCAATTGCCACTACGGTTTTTAATCTTCAGGATGGTGTTCGAATGTTATCTTTGTTTAATACAAGCATGGTAAAACTTTGTATTCCTATCCCCATCAACAAATTTTTTGATTGCAGGCTTTTGTTTATAGAACTCTTCCTCCCAATTAATAGCTTGAAGTAGATTTGCATTAGCTAATATCAAGTTTTGTTCATCAGATAGCCCCATCTGAATGTTTAATTCAGCTTGTTTCATTGCAGCTTTAGCCTCTTCAACTTTTTTTGGTATGGTTGCCAAAGCACTTCCAATTCCAGGCTTTCAGCAAATTAGCAACTTTTCTTAGAGTTTGTTATAGTTTAAACCAAGGAGGGAAGGATGAAATAGGTACCCAAACAGACTTAATAAAGAGGAGGAATTCAGAAGGTTCCACCCAGACATCAAGGAATTTGAATCTTGGTAAGGGAGTAACAGTATTAGGGGATATAGAGATTAGTAAAGGCTTATGATCAGAACATGCGTAAGGAAGATGGGAAATTTTAGTCATAAAGTTGATATCTAGCCAAGCTTGATTGACCAGGAATCTATCGATTCTTTTGAAAAAGTTTTCCCCTTCTCCAAGTGTCAAGAGGTCCCTGATGAGGAAGTTCAGCAAGGGATCTGCTCCTGATGATCTAATTGAATAGTAACATTTTTGTAATTTCCACAGGTTTCCCTCCCCATTTTTCATTTAATCTAGCTATACTGTTAAAGTCTCCACCAATGATCCAAGGTCAATTAATATAGGATTTGAGATGCTGGATTTGTTGCCATAGTAGAGCTTTATCATTTGCAGAACTCCCAGCATAAATGAAGGTACTCTGAACATGTAGAAAATCCCATATAAGCTGAATATGAAGCAATTGTGGTTGGTTTTCCAAGATCTGAACAATCAGGTTACTTCTATAGAAAAACAAAATTTTCTTATTGATATTGTAATTACAAGTGAAACATGGGAAGTGCTTTCTCAATCTGCAAGGAGTGCAGTGAACCAAAAGTTCAAGAATAGTAAAACACAGTAACCTGTGCTTTCTAACCAACTGTTTAATTCTGATCAAAGATTTCTAATCAGCGATGTTCTAGCACATCAAATTAATAATCTGAAGGAAGTGAAAGCCCAAGGACTGCAATCCAAACAATCCAGCAGAAATACCAGTGATTTGCTGACATGAGAAATATGAAGGAAATAAAAAAGACTACCATATCTTTCAAGAAAGTTGGTAGAGTGTTGAAAGAATCTACCAACATCCAAAGACCAGATATATCCTTTCTCAAATTATTACTACTGTCACAACAAACCAAAAAATTGACAACTGACTTGTTGAATTGAATCAAAGGCAAAGGAATAGACAGTCTTACATATCTTCTTAGATATAGAGTATATAAATGTTGATAAGAGTCTACCATCACCCAAAGGCCATAAAAACCTATTCTCAACATATAACAACTAAAGTTAAGGATAAAAGTTAAAAGACTTTTGAAAGACATAAAGTGATCAGAGGTCAATAAACAAACCAAAGAGAAGTTAAGGATTTTGAAGGTGAAGATGGGGTGAAGGTTGTGATCTGGATCTGGTTCTCCCTCTAGAGGGTCAAGCAGATGATCCAACCTTTAGATTATTGCTAATGGAAGCTGCCTCTCTTTGTAATCTTTGAGATTCTGTGGTTTGTTTTTTCTTTCTCTTAGTGGTCTGCAAAACCCAATCCTCCCCCATAAGGTGGTTCAAATCGGTAACCTTTACTCCTTCAATCACAAGACGCAATTGTTGTTCTTGAATTGGATCCTGCAGCCTCTCCTCAAAGGAACCAACTGTGGGGGAGAGTATAGTGATATATATATACATATATATATATATATATATATATATATATATATATATATATATATATATATATATATATATATATATATATATATNATATATATATATATATATATATATATATATATATATATATATATATATATATATATATATATATATATATATATATTAACATCTCTAAATTGATTAGGCCCATAAGATATGGATTAAAAAATTTTATGAACAGTTCTATCAGTCCCAAAATGAACTTCAAATTTAGAATCATGATATCTTTTGACATATTCATAAATTTCTTTGTCATTATCTTTGCATCATTTATACAAATAGGGGTCATCCCAAAAAAATAGATTTTGCATCACAAATGAATTTATTTTCTTGTTGTTTTGTTAGTACATATGGTAAGATACCACCAACAATAAAATTTACAAGATCAACTTATTAAGGTAGTTCCCATTCTCTTACATCATAAAGTTGTTCATCAAGAAAAGTTTTACTAATTTCCTTTTCCATGTCAAGTATTTCTTCCTGTTCTAGCCTACAAAGTTGATTAACAATTTTATTATCATTCCCTTTCCTATCGACTATTACAAAATCAAAATCTTGCTTCAGAAGTACCCATCTAATTAATATTGGTTTTGCATCTTTCTTTTCCATCAAATGTTTAATAGTCAAATGGTCAGTAAGCACAAAACATTTAGCTCTGTTGAACTCACTTTTTGTTTAGGTCTAGTATCCTCCTTAGTAGCCTAGAGTCTAGTCATAGGACTTTTCTGTTGACTAGTCCTAGAGAACTAGAAAAAGAACCCTCACAATTACAAATTCTAAACTCTTCTCTGCTCAACTTGAAGTTCCACACATTGGTCCAAATCTCTAGCACTTAGTAGATGGGGTCAATATGGGGGAACTCAAGGGGCATTCCCATAGGACTGTTTGGCCTTAGGATTGACCCTAAGTGTTAGTCTGGAGCTAGTTCACTCACTTACACTCAGTTTCACATACTTGCACACCACATCCCACTTACAAACCTAAACCCAAATTTGACTAAAATTCCTAGAATTACCAAAAATACCCAAATTTTCAAAAAAATAATTTTAAGACATTTCAAACCAACCAAATTGCCCAAAACCTGAAATTGCCAAAATTATCAAAATATTCCCAAATTTGCCAAAATTACAAAAAAAGACTCTTGGTGGTCCAAACTTTCCGAAAGCCCTCAAAATCATTTCAAATGTCTCTAAAACAAATGTGAAACCTTCAATTAAACCTAATTTGACCAATTTGATCATTTTGACTAAAACCCCTAAATTGCCCCTAAAGGCCCAATTTCAATTCTAAACTCAAATTCATCATTCCTATCATTATTTAAAACCAAAGCCAAGCTTAATTGACCCATTCTTTAAGCTCAATTTTGATCCAAACCAAAGCCCCTAATTTTGACCATTTGACCCAATTTCACCCATTAGAACCCTATAACCTACACAATTTCCATTATTTGGGTCTTAACTCATCCTAAAATTCTTAATAATCAAATTAAGCCCTCAATTGGCCTTTCTAAAGCCACAATTCATCTTAATTTTAACCCAAATTCAAAATCCCCAAATTTGCCCCAATTTAGCCGCATGCCCAAATTCCACCAAATTGAATGCCCTAAACCTAAATTGGCACCCAATTGTTGATAAAAACTCTTTATGACATTCCCCATACACCATTTTAAGCCATCAATTTGGACCTAGCAGAACCCTAGCCTAGCATAAACCCAAGTCCAACTGAATACCCCCAAATTTACTAAAAGACTAAATTTCCTTCAATTTGAACTTCCAAATTAACTCAAAACCACTCCAATTCTTCTCTAAACACTCTTTGACAATCTCTACATCAAATTGATCAATCAATTGAGCTCAATATCAGGGCTATCCCAATTTAAACCCAACTTCAAACCAACTTGACCCACATGGACCATTTCACCTAATTTAACTTAACCAAGCCAAATTGGCCAACCAAGTTAAACGCCCATGAACCATCCAAGGAAAGCTATGGACCAATGGTTCCCTAAATTAAGGGATATCATTTCAATTTTGGGTCTAAACCAAAATATCTCTACCATCATGCCAAACCATTAAAGGTTAACAATAATTAACCCTCCCACTGGCTCACTTGACCACCTAACCACCTGAGCACCTCCCTACTCTAACCAACCACCATATTCACCAAAAAAATACCAAAACTGAGAGCCAAATCACCAAATTTAAACCCAATTGAACCTAACCAAGCTGTCCAACCCCAATTACTCTTTGGAGATCTTCTTCCCTCCACATAAGCAGCTTATTTCACCCATTAATTGGCCATGAACTCCACCTCAAACCCTACTATTTAAGCTCACCTCCTCCAAGGCCAAACTAGAGAGAGCACCAATTTCCTCGAGGAAAATCTCTAAAATTCCTCCCATAGACTCTTCAAGAACTCCTCAGCTCAACCCCACCATTTCCCCCCTCTGGTTCCCACTCTAGGAGCCCAATTTTGAGCTCAAAATTTTAGTTTGAATCAGAAACAATTTCTCCACACCTCCATAGTGAACCAAAATCCAATTAACTATGCCCGCACCATCACCAGAGCAAGTGGAGTTGATTCCCTACAAAATTCCCCTCTCAAAGAGCCTCTAGCATAGCTCTAGACCAACACTTGTAATTGAGCTTGATCAAAACCATTCCTAGGCAATTCACCAGCACCTAGGACTTCATTTGGAGGTTTGTTGGACTCAATTAAAGCTACCAAAAACATTTGATTGAGGCTTTTCCTCTCAGACAAAGGTATTGAACCTCAACTTTAAGCTAAGTTTGTTTTAATTCTCCATTTGTAATGGCTTAATTTCATGCTTGATCAACCGTATAGATATTTTTGTCTTGAGTAGATGAAGGTTTAGAAAAAAATCCTTCACAATTTGGTTAAGTCTATATGAAGATCTTAAGGTTTTATTATGAACGGTTCTCGGATTAGGTCATTTGGGGATCATAACAGGGATCCATCTGATCGCGTGTTAATTTGATAGATAGAGGAGATTAAGATGAACCAACTCTTGGTACGAAAAGGTGGGCCGCATGGCAGCCGAGGTGGCTGGCGTAGTAAAATAATGGAGCACTGCATGGAGCTTCGGAGATTCCAAGGTTGAGGTGGCGCTGCGGTTGATAAATAGAAGAAAAGCCCTTCTTCTAGTTTAAATCATAAAAATAAATGAAAAATACCCCCTTGCTCAGGTAACAGAGGAGACTAATATAGAATAAGAATAAAAATTATTTGTTGATTCTCTCATTTTTAATGAATTAAATACTCTCTATAGTGTTTTAATTCATTATGATCGAGCATTGCTCACCATGACTTAAAATTTTTAGGGTTCATTCCTTATGACGGAGGGATGTTCTTTGATTTTTCCAAGGTTAGCAAAGATGATTATTTTGGTTTATTTTAATTATTGAAATTAAAATATCACTTAGAAAATTATGGGAATAATTTTAGTAGGTTTCTTATGGTTAGAGAAGTTTAAGAAAAATGTCATGATGATTGGAATTATTTTGTACATTTTTATAATTAATTAAGTGTATATGTCTTGCTTTAATTTATGTAAATCAAACACTAATAAAAAATTGACAACATCAATTCCATGTTGTGTATAAAAATCATCATTACCCATTGTAAAAATTTAAAAAATATTTGACTAAGTTTGAGCATTAAAGTTGATTTTCTAAGAAACCTTGTATTTTTATACAAATATAATTATATTAAATTGAATACACTAAAGAAAATTATGAAAAGTGGTTTTCTGAGTTCCTTGTGATCATGAGCACTTAGGAAAAATAAAAGCTATTTTTGATAAATACTTGAGTTTTTAGCTATATTTCAAATTAAAAATAATTAAAAATAGTTTAAAATTCCAAAATTACAAAAATATTTAAAAATGTTCCTAATTGTTTCATAATTACTTAGAACTCATTAAGATATCTTTCCTAATATTTCTAAGTTAAAATAATTTTTTAAAAGCATAAAAATGAATTTTCCTTTTTTCCCATAAAAATAATTGTCACAAATAAGTTAAAAATCATAAAAGTACAAAATTTGTTTCTTTAAGTTCTCTAAACTCGCTAATAAAAATATAAAGATAATTTTATTAATTAAAACATTATTTTACATTTAATTTAATTATTAAAATTGATTCATAATTAAATAATAATGGTAGGAATTTAATTCAAAAAAAAACATGGAATTTTATCAAAGTGTTTCTCTAACCTAAGGGGACCCCTATTAATTTTCTCTTGAATAAAAACTCTATTTTGGATAGTTAAGTAAAATCAACTTTGAAATACTACCTTTTAAATTTAAGTGATTATTTAAATTAAATTAAAATTTGAAAACTCACATTTTCTCCTCTCCTGTTTTAATTAACCCATGGAGATGACACACTAAATTCTCAGAGTCATTTGAATTCTAATTAATGAGTTATGAAGTGAAGAGCCTCAAAGGCAAAGGGGTAACTCTAGATTTTAGTGCCTTACTCAAAATTTAAGATAAAACAGAGGGGAAGAGTGGCAATTTTGATTCTAATGAACATTTTTGGATGATTAAAATACAATGGGATTAAAAGGTAGAAACTCATTTGATACCTTTTCCATAATAAGAACAAATTTGTAATTTCCTTAATTATCTTGACTTGGAAGATAATCAAAATTAAATGATTCTCAAGTTATGGGTTTAAGTTAGAAAGATGATATTCCATTAATTTTAAGCTCATGATTGATGACAATGTGAACTTAAAATAAGAATGCATGACATTTAAGTTGAAATTTTGTTAATTAACATTTCACCTATTGTGCTTGTTCATGGCTTGATAGTGACCTAGGCTTGACACTTAAACTCAATTGATCAGAGGCTTGACACTTAAACTCATTTGATCAGATTTAGAAGATAACATGATTGATGATTAACACCTCCTTACACTACAAGCTCAATTTTAAGTTTGGAAACTAAAACCTTTAGCTCTTAAATGAAAAATCAATTTATTAATGGAGTTTATTAGCCTTGAGATAAATAGAACATCAAGTTTCCATGAGCGATGGGATAATTTTAGCTTAACCTTGGATGAACAATAGAACAATATGATAAGTTCAAAATGAACTCAAAATTTTTCAAGAAACCTTCAAAGTAACTTAGGGTCATGCTTAGAGCACTTGAAACCTCTTGAGAATTTTGAAGGGCAAACTTAACTTGCTATATTTTGTTCTAAAATCATCCACTAAGATCTTTCAAAACTCAATAAAGTCATAACTTTGGGTTTGGTAGCTATACCTTCATCTACTCCTGCAATTTGAATGCCTTGCAAGAATTATATACATGTTGCCAAAGCTAACCTTTCAGGTGGTGGTGTGAGAAGAATCGATAGGTACACTTTTTAGTTGTTGTATTTACGTTTTTGTACCTTTTTTTCTTACTGGCATGCTTAAGGTCACCCTACATGTCAAGACCAAAACTAAAAATAAAACAAGATGAAATTCACCGCCACAATAGTAAAAAGATAAGAGAACTCAAAATTTAATCAGAAAGAAAACAAAACAAAAATTGCAACTAAATTAAGACGTTTCTATCGAATGATCAGGAATCCCTCAGAGGAGGTAACCTACAGTTGCTAAAAAAAATTACCACTATCTGAATGAAAGTATGGAACTCATTGGGTTGAGTTTAGTAAATTCAATTGGATTAAGTGAATCCCAAAGAAAATAGATGTGCTAAAACGAAGAAACCGTAGGATCCTAACCGGTGTCGCTCTGATCAAATTTAATATTCCCCATAATATTTAAATAACCATAACCATAGGAAACATTTTATTTAACATCAGGACTTGACTCATTAGAAAATTTAAACTTACCAGGATGAGGACCTTGGAGCTAGTATTATGGGCAGAAACATGTCTATATCAGCTAAACCATTCCTTAGAATTAAACAATAAGCCATAGGACTTTGAGGTTGTCCGCCTAGTGCAACATATATCCTCAACTATTTGTTCAGCCTTTGTGCAGCTGTATTATACAATATAAGCCTAAAATCACTTTAAGTTTTTTAGTTTGTCGTTTGTTATGACTTAAACCCTCACATCTTCCAAGCTATTTGTGTGATTGTCTAATATGAATGTAAGCCCTAATTAATAAAATTGGCAGGATAAAAATTTTAAATATTTCACTTCTAAATTGAAACCAAAGCATAGGATAGCTTGGGAAGTTTCCCAAGATTCTCCCCAAGATCTGTGACATCCCCTAGTCTCTTTTCTTTTGGATTCCAAAAATAAATGTTTCAAATTTAAGTCATTCCCCTTTCACACCTCCTTGTCAGATCTTGTTGAAAAGTCCTATTCTTTGAACTTCTTGAAGACAATATCCCTTGATTTTTTTGACAATTTTCTTAAGTAATTTCAGTTATCTAAGATGTAATTAACTATAAGAGCTTGCTGATACACCAAAAATATATACATTTTTAGACCCATATTTTATACCTATTTTTGATGATATTGTACTTTAATGGAAGGTATTTTGATGTTTTCTTGTAGGTTATTGATTTTTAGGGCTTAAAGCAAAAAGAAAGCAAAAAAGATTGAAATTTCAAGTCAAAATGAAGTTTTTGAAGAAATACTCAGTGTCGACAGCGCCGAGTGCAGAGTCGATGGTGCAAAATAAATTAACGCGGAGATTTTTTTACTCTGCGTCGACAACGCCAGACTAGCACCGACGTCGCTAAAGGCAGTTCAGACCCCGTTTCTAGAAGGTTTGATGTATTTGGACAATTTTTGAAGAGTTTTTGGAGGCACCTCTTGGAGAACCGTCTTTGGACTTTATTTGGGGTCGAATTTCATTAGAAAATGGGCGCCTCTACATTTTTCACTCCTCTACTTTCATTTTTCTCACCACGTAATTCCTTCCACTTCCATATTGGAGTCAATTAGTGATTTTGTTTACATAGTTTAGAGTTTTTGTGGTGAGATTTAGTGTGAATCTTTATGTAAGAGTGTTGGAGAAGGCGAAAAGTGAGAGATATCTTCTTCCTGCATTTCTAAGGAAAGACTACAAAGGATTTGCTTTGAGAAAGAGTTTTTAGATAAGTATTACTTATTTATTAGTGTTGTATGAACTTTTTTTTATATGAAATTTGTGTTTTATTATTTCAATGACTAGTTCTCTCTATCTTTCTCCCTACTCTAAGATATGGTGAAATGAAGAGATAATATCAATGTGCCAATATTAAATTGTAAAATAAATTGTGATGATTTTTTAACTTTGAACTTAATTTACATTTTGATCTGGCTAATTGAATTGTTAAGATGTGTTATGAAACATAAGATCTGGGAAATAGAGTATGAGTTCTACGATAGAGCAAGGATCACATTTAATTCCATGAAGGAGAACATCATTTATGGAATTAAGTGCAAATAAATTGGGAAGTATTCTTTTTTGGGTGTAGAATTGGAGAACCTTTAGGGTGACAGACTAAAATCTTCAATTCATTTTATTATTTAAAAATTGAAGCGAGAGCTAGCCTTCAAGTGAAGGGAAGTGGGAGCTCTGGAGTGAGAGCCGATATCCTTCTAGCCTAGCCATGAATTTAGGGACTAAACATTGAGATTAGCCAATGATTTTCTATGCATTGTATCAAGGTAGAGAATTAAAATTGCTCCTATTTGGCACAATACATATTATGAACATTTATCTCATCTCATTTTACCATAGCCTCATTGTAGTGAGAAGGATGATTTTTCACATAAGAATCTCCATTACATAAACTAGTTAATAGATTAGTATTTACTGTTTTAAATTTTGTATATTTGATTTGATAATAGTTTAAAATTTTAATTTTGATTACATCTCAACAATTCAAATTAGTGACAGTGATTTCAATTGACTTTCTGTAAATTTCTAAGCAAATTTGTCATTTTTAATTTAAACCTTCCCCGTAGGATCGTTACTTGGGCCTTAAATATAATATCCATTATTACTTGATAATGATATGTATACTTATGTAGAATCTAAATATTAATTGATTATATTTAGTTAAATTTTACACAATTTATCGCAACAAAAAAGTTGGATCAAGTTTTTGGCGTCGTTTCCGGGGAAGGTAACGGTTGAATTAAATAGTTTTGATGAATTAGAAAATTTAAAGATAACATATATAACATAAAAAATTATTATTATTAAAAATATATATATAATTCTAAAAATCAAAAATCGAAAAAGAAATATTTTTTTGGAATGTTTTACTCTGCTTGCTTTATTTGTTTATGTGAAATATTGGATCTGAAGTTTTAGTACCATACGATTCAGAATTAGAACGTAATATTTTAAAAATTCAAAAACAAAAAAAAGGAATTAAAAATTTATAAGAAATGATGAATAACTTAGATAATCTAATAAATGAAAATCGATAAAGACCTTTAAAATATTATGTGAATCCGAGAGCAGATGAACTTTATTTAACAATTCAAAATCCTGATGTTGCTACAAATTCATTTGAGCTTAAACCTACTATTATCCAAATAGTACAAAATATTCAATTTGGAGGATCACCTATTGAAGATCCTAACTTACATCTTGCTAGTTTTCTTGAAATTTGTGCTACACTTAAATATGACGGAGTGTCTAATGATATTTTTAGGCCTAGAATTTTTTTTTTCATTAAGGGATAAAGTCAAGGCTTACATAAATTTGTTAGCACCTGGATCTAATAGAACTTGGGGATAACTATTACACAAATTCTTGGCAAAATATTTTCTAACCTCGAAAACCGCTATGCTTAGAGAAGATATTACATCTTTTTATCAGTTTGAAGGGGAATCGATATATGAAGCCTGGGAAACATTTAAAGATCTTCTTAGGAAATGTCCACATCATGCTTTACCATATTAGTTAATAATTCAAACATTTTACAATGGATTAGTAGGATCACTGAGATCTATTATGGATACTGCTGTGGGTGGTTCATTAATGTCAAAACCATTTGATGAAGCATATTCTTTAATTGAAGAAATGACTACTAATAATTTTCAATGGCCCTCTAAAAGGGTAAATCTTAAGAGAGTAGCTAGTATTCATGATTCTGATGAAATTTCTAATTTAGCATCTCAAATTGCTGCATTTCAGAAAAGATTGATCAAATGGGAATGAATTATTCTCAAGTACCCCCATTAGAGGAGAATTCACTAGGACAGATTATAGATACTCAATCATCTTATAAAACTTTAATTTCTTTAAATAAATGAAATAATAGTCCCTATTCTAACTGTTTTAACTCTGGTTGGAAAAATCACCCAAATTTTAATTAGAATAATTATAATAATTCATTTAATCCATCTGAAAATCTAAACAATCAAGGAAATCCTAATTTTTGACCTTATTATCCTCTGGGATTTAACTCCAACCCTAACCCACAAGTTAAGGAAAAGAAGTTGATGATGGAAGAAGTAATGTTGAATATGGGAAATCAAATATAGAATCAAGGGGCTGCTATTAGAAATATTGAAAATCAATTTGGACATATTGCTACTGTACTTAGTAGTAGACCTTCTCGAATTCTTCCAAGTATTGTGGAAGTTAATCCAAAAGATCAAAATAATGAATAAATTAAATTTATTTAATTACAAAGTGCAAAAGAAGTTGAAATAAGGATCCAAAGAGAAACTGAAGTTGATGAAGAAAAGGAAGAAATGGAAAATGATCAACAGGAAAATGAACAAACATAGAGCCTAGTAGAAAAACCATTAACTCTTTTTCCTCAAAGACTGAAACTGAAGAATAAAGATAAACAATTTACAAATTTTATAGAAATCCTTAAGAAGTTAACGATAAATATTCCTTTTGTTGATGCTTCGGAACAAATGTCAAGTTATGTTAAATTTATGAAGGATGTATTAAACAGAAAAAAGAAGTTTATAGATCATGAGACCGTTCCACTTAGTAAATAGTGTAGTGTTATTATTCAGAAAAAGCTTCCTGAAAATTAAAAGATCCTGGTAGTTTTTCACTATACCTTATGCAATTAGAGAAAAGTTTTACGGAAAAGCTATATGTGATTTAGGAGCGAGTATCAATCTTATGCTTTTAATAATTTTTAAATCTTTAGATTTGGGAGAAATTTCCCCTACTACTATAACTCTTTAGTTAGCTGATCGATCAATAACTTATCCAAAAAAAGTTATAGAAGATGTGCTAGTAAAAGTGGATAAATTTTTTTTCTCTGTAGAATTTATAATATTGGATATGGAAGAAGATAAAGAGATTCCCATTATTTTTGGGAGACTATTTCTTGCAACAGGGAGAGTTGTAATAGATGTGCAAAAAAAAGAATTAATGATGAGAGTTAATGATCAAGAAGTAAAATTTAATATAGTAAAAGCTATGAAACATCCTACAGCAGAAAATGATAATGAATGTTTTAGGATAGAAGTAGTTGATTATCTAAGTAATGAGCAGTTTAGGAATGAATTTGAAGATAAATTAAAGCAAGAAGAAATTTTTTATGCTGAAAATAAAGTAAAAGAAGAAAATTTAGATTATATTCAGGGCAAATTTGAAGCATTAGACTTGCTAAAAAATGATAATAAAAATCTTATTCCTTCAAGTATTAAACCACCTGAACTTAAATTGCAGAAATTACATGCCCATTTAAAATATGTATTTTTAGAAGAGTCATCTACATTGTTTGTTATTATATCTTCTAAGTTAACTGAAATTCATGAACAAAAGTTGATAAAGATGTTGAAAAAGTATAAAAAGGCTTTTGGATAGACTTTAGCAGATATTAAAGGAATTATTCCTTCAGTTTGTCTGCACATAATTTTACTAGATGAACAGTGTGATCCTACACCAGATCCTCAGAGAAGATTAAACCCAATAATGAAAGAAGTTGTTTAAAAAGAGATTTTAAAGTGGTTAGATGCTGGAATTATATATCCTAATTTAGATAGTGCTTGGGTAAGCCCAATTCACTGTCTTCCAAAGAAAGGAGTGATTGTTGAAGAAAAAGAGAAAAAAGAATTAATACCAATAAGAAAAGTAACTCGTTGGTGAGTTTGTATTGACTATAGAAAACTAAATATGGCCACCAGAAAAGATCACTTTCCTTTGCCCTTTCTTGATCAAATGTTGGATAGATTGGCTGGGAACAGATACTATTGCTTTTTAGATGGATATACTGGATATCACCAAATTTCAATTGCTTCGGAGGATCAAGAGAAAAGAACTTTTACAGACCCAAATAGAACATTTGCTTTTCGTAGAATGCCTTTTGAACTGTGGAATGCACCTGCAACATTTCAAAGATGAATGATGTCAATTTTTCGCAATTTTATAGAGCATATAATGGAAGTATTTATCGATGGTTTTTCTATATTTGGGACTTCGTTTGAGTTATGCCTTAATAATTTAGAAAAAGTTTTGGAGATATGTGAAAAAATAAACCTAGTCTTAAATTGGGAAAAATGTCAATTTATGGTTGTAGGAGGTATTTTTCTGGGGCATAGAATTTCTAAAAAAGGCATGGAAGTAGATACTGCAAAAATCCAAGTTATAGAAAAATTACCACCTCCTAATAATGTTAAAGAGGTGAGAAGTTTTCTAGAACATTATGGTTTTTACTGGCACTACATAATTTTTTTTTTAAATAACTAAACTTCTATGCCAACTTTTAGAAAAAGATACGAAACTTGATTTTAATGAGGAATGCATAACTAAATTTGAATTATTATAGAAAAAATTAATCACTTTACCTATAATAGTACCACTTGACTGGGAGAAACCATTTGAAATAATGTGTGATGCTAGTGATTATGCTATTGGGGTTGTATTAGGACAAATGCACGACAATATTTTTAAAGTTACATATTATGCTAGTAAAACTCTAAATAATGCCCAAATTAATTATATTACTGCTTAAAGAGAGTTATTAGCTATTATTTAAGCCTTTGATATATTTTGATCTTATTTAATTGGAACTAAATGTATAGTGCATACATATCATTCTGCTATTAAATACTTGATGCAAAGAAGGATGCTAAACTAAGATTAATTAGATGGATACTTCTATTGCAAGAGTTTGATTTTATCATGGTAGATATAAAGGGAAATGATAATCAAATAGCTGATCATTTTTCTAGAATAGAAATAGAAATATTAACTAATTTTGCAAATGAAAATTTTAGAAAATTTCCCTGATGAGCATTTATATAGTATTGATGAAATGGATGTATTGTGGTATGCTGAAATAGTAAACTATATTGTAAGTGACATTCAACCACCTGCTGCCAAGAATACACAATTAAAGAAATTTATCTACGATTCGAAAGACTATTTTTGGGATGACCCACATTTATATAAACAATGTAAAGATTTAATTATTAGAAGATGTCTGCCTTATGAAGAAACTCAATAGATAATTGAATAATGCCATGATTCTGAATTTGGAGGACATTTTGGAATAAATAGAATTGCATATAAAATTTTGGAAGCTAGATTTTATTGGCCTACTATTTTTAGAGATGTTATAAATATATTAAAACATGCGATACATGTCAACGAGTAGGAAACATTTCCAAAAGAGATGAAATGCCTCTAAATTATACATTAGCAGTTGAAATTTTTTATGTGTGGGGATTAGACTTTGTGGGACCATTTATGCCTTCATTTAGAAATTTATATATATTACTTGTTGTTGATTATATGTCTAAGTGGATTGAAGCTATTGTTGTGCATAGATGTGACGCACGGAGTGTTTCTAAATTTTAATTAAAAATATATTTACAAGATATGGAATGCAGAGAGTAATCATTACTGATGGAGGATCTCATTTTAGGAATAAGAGAATAAAAAAATTAATAAAGAAATATGATATAATGCATAGATTCTCTATTACTTATCATCCTCAAACTAGTGGTCTAGCAGAAATATTGAATCGTGAAATTAAACGCATTTTAGAAAAAGCTGTAATTCCTTATAAATTGGATTGGTCTACTAGACTAGATACTACATTATGGGCATACAGAACTGCTTATAAAACTCTTATTGGAATGTCCCCATATAGATTGATTTTTGGAAAAACATGTCGTTTACCAAAAGAATTGGAACATAAAGCATTTTAGGCTATTAAAGAATTTAATTTTAATTTAAAGGATGCTGGTAAAAAAAGATTTTTGCAACTCAATGAACTTGAGGAGAATAGAAACGAAGCATATGATAATGCGAAAATCTATAAAGTGAAAATGAAAATATGGCATGATCGGAAGATTGTTCAAAAGAAATTTGAACCTGGATAAGAAGTTCTACTATATAATACAAGATTGAGATTGTTTTCACAAAAACTAAAATCCAGATGGTTTGGACCATTTAAAGTGATTAAAGTCTATCTTTATAGAACTGTTGTTATTAAAGATCCTAGCACTAGAAAGATATTTAAAGTTAATGGCAACGTTTGAAACATTATTATGAAGGGCACATACCATAATTTAAAGAAGTTCTAATGTTAATTCAACCAAACTAAAAAAATGATATGTCGGGTTGACGACGTTAAACCAAGCACTTTGTGGGAGGCAACCAATACTTATATTCCTATGTATTACTATTTAGTATGTTAAGTGTCTTATATATTAGTAGATAATAATCCCACACAATAGCATTTATTATAAATTACGTCAAATATTGGTATTCGAGAAAATTTGGAATCGAATTGAATAAAAAAAATAAAAATCACAATTTTGGCCAATGGCACCGACGGTGCCCTAGATAACGGACATCAGAGCCGACAACACCAATCGGGAACGCCGATGGTGCCAAGTGTGGTTGGATGGTTTTAGAAGTCTTTTGGTGGGTTTTGGCATGATTTCACTTCATAATAACCGCGGAGATGAGTTTAAAAGGTTTAGAAACATTCTTGGATGCCTAGTAACTTCCTATTTTTGGATTCCATGGCTTCCAATTTCAGAAATACTTTAAGGTCTGAAGTTTTCAACAAAAGAAAGTTTATTAGTTTCGACCCGCAACAATTATACAATAAAGTTATTACAAAGAGGAGATTGATCAAGGAAAGAGGATTTGTTAATCATGGAGTGATCAATCCTACTGGTCCGATTGATTAAATCATTCTACAAAGGCGTTAGGAAGTTCTGTGTTACACTATGTCTGTGGTTGTCATACCTATGGTGAAAGATTTTTATGCAAACATACAGGGAATTACTCAAGTTGTTGTCTTCATACGAGGTAAGGCTATACCATTTACTCCTGTAAGGATTAATGAATTATATATGATAGAAAACATTCACATCTGTCATTATAAAAAGTTCATTCCTACACGACATTTGATGCAAGATGTGTGTAATCTTCTAAAGGGTGAAAGTGATTTGTGGGAGATGCGAGATGAAGGATATGTTAGTTTATCCACTTCATTACTTAATTCAATTTCGAAGCAATTGCATTTCCTTATTGCTGCAAAATTACTCCCTACTATGAAAATTAGTAGATTTACCAAAAAATGTGCTATTTTAAATTACTGCATTCAAATGGAAAAACTCATTGATATAAGGTCTATTATATTTAAATCTATTATGGTTATCCTTACTAATGGACCAATTTAAGGACTTGGGCATCCATCTACCGTCTTTTTGATTTGCATTCAAGCACAAGTTCCATATGAAAGTTTGGAAAAGACTTTATTACCTTGGGAGCCCATGAATTATATAGCTGAGAATTATTATGAAATGGAAATGAAGTATTAAAAGCCATCATAGATCAATCTTCACATGCCTCAACTCCATTAATACCACCAACAGTTTGAAGTTTGCTTGCTTTGGAAAAGAAATTGAAGAAAATTGAAAGGGAACTTCAGTGTATTATGAATGCAGTAGAAGATCTTAAATTGCTTTTTTGATCACTCGATTGGAGAATGAAAGAAAATTTTGATCACACTGGAACTTTTGAAGCAGGCTTAGTTCAGATGTTTAAGGAAAAAGGGTGGATCGTATAAAATTCAACAGATCAATTCCCGTACCGATCCTTCTACAACTTATGTGTTCATTACCAACCTGTGGGAGATATCGGAGGAGGATAAAGCACTGAATAAGAGGCGTAATAATTGAAGACTTTAAGTTCTCTATCTATTTTAGAACATTATATATATTTAGTGTAATTGTGTGGATTTAATTTGGTTTGGTTTGCTTTTTGCTTTAGAATTTTGAACTTTGATTGTGTGTATAGTTTTGTGATAGCGTTTAGTGTTTTGTCTTGATTTCGACACTGATTTATAATTAGTTTGTATAATATGTCTGATTGCGTAATTAAAAATTGTGTTTGTTAAAGTATATTTTCATATATAAAAGATAGTTTATTAGTGTTTATGAAATGTTTTGTGAAATATTGTTAGATAAGAATTCTTATTTAAAATACTAAAAATTTTTGGAGTAAGTTGATAGGAAATTGGAAATTTAAAAAAACAAAATATGAAATTTTTCGGGCCTTCAGCGCTGAAGGCGCTGGAATCGACGCCGACGGTGCCCTTGACCCGACGGTAGATTTTAACCCCTAAAAAGTCACAATTTTTACTATGGACACCATTTTTATGCTTAAGTCATCTTCAACCTTTGGTTTGGGCGGCTAGGGCTTGATTTTGGTCAGATTTGAGGCAATTTTTAGGCTAAAAGACTTCAAATTTCATCTTCTCTAGGTAAGAACTACACTTTAAATGAAAAATTATTTTTTTCACCAAGGATTAATCTCACATTGTATAGATCCAAAAATATGGAACTTTTTTGAGAAATTTTTTAGAAAATCCTTTGGGGATGAACTCTTATTTAGTGATTTGAAGTTTAAAATGTTTTACATTTTGATTTTTGGAATTTTAGAATTTATTCAAATTTTTCATAATTTTCTAGATTTTCTATGGCACCTAGATCAAGCAAAAGGAAAGTAGAATATGATGAGCAGAGATTCGTTGGCTTTAGAACCAGTGCTTGATTTCATAGCATTTATGAAAATAAAAAAGTAATTCAGGACCAAAGTTTTAAAAATCTTGGAGGAGAAGTTGAAAGTTTGATTATTGCTCGACAGTGTGAAAATTTTTGCTATTTTACTGCCAATGCGATAATTGGGATTGTAATGGAATTTTAAGTTAATCTTCCTGAAGCTACTGATGATTATGTATTTGTTCGTGGAAAAAGGGTAGAATTTACTCCAAAGAATATAAATGAGTTTTATTCTGTAGAAGATGTGTATGGATGCCACTATCATTCTTTTTCTGTTACAAATCAAGCTTTATATGAAGTTATTTCTTTTCTGACTAGTGAGAAACGGGTTTGGAAAATAAAAAATTCAAGTTAAATCTAACTTTCCCCATACTAGTTTAAATGCAGCATCTAAGGCTTGACATTATTTTATTTCTGGAAGAATGATTCCGACAAAAAATCAAAGTGAGGAGATCAAAGATAGAGCCATCCTGAACTACTGTATTTAGCAAGTTATGGACATAAATGTGGGCTATATTATTTATATGAACACTCGATCTATTGCTATAGGAGAGACTTCAGGTGGATTGACACACCCTGCTCTTATTTACACACTTTGTGAGCAGACGAGAGTTAACTTCAGACCTAATGAGGAGAGGATTGAGCCCCAAAGACCCATTGGGCCTGCCAACATCAAGACTTATGAGTCCCAAGCTGAGTGCAGATCTGGAAGATAGGCCAGGGATATTCCTTCTACTTCGAGAACCCCTAGTGAGGCTACTTCAAGTGACCCCAGGAACAAGGAATTCTAGAATCAAATGATGATACAATAGGGACATATTTTGAGGATGGATTATAAGATGCAAAATATAGGGGCGAGAAATGCTCACACGAAAGATTTGATTTGCCAGAAATTTTAGTATAATGCTGCTTATAATGATGCTTTAGTGAGATACCTGAGGGGTGACCATACAGTTCAGTCCCTTATTCACCCTGCTTATACTCCATATTAGCAGCATAATTTAGATGTAGATGATGGGGAAGATTATGATTGGTGATCTATTTTGTTTATTTGTTTGTGTTTATTCTGTGTCATTGTATTGTTTGTGTTGTGATGTTGTTTAGACATTGTTGTTATGCTTTGTGAAACTGTAATGTGAAAAATTATTTTCATTTTTAGAATTTTGTTCAGTTCTGCTGTCATTTTCAGCACTTTATTATGTTTTGTGATTAGCTCTTTCTCAGCAAGTTTTATATGTATTATGTGCAATTTAATATTTTTAGCCTTGTAGTTTTCATTTTGGCACCTGCAGTATTTTCAAAATTTATGTTAAAAAATCAGAATCTCCAACAAGTATAATTTTTCTTATGTATTTGATGCTTTCTTTTACCCTTCATTTTTAAGGATCTGCATGTAAAAACCTGTTAAAAAAAATTAATTTTTGGGGGGAGAGGAAGAAAAATCATTTTTAGAAAGAGAGAAAGAACTTAATTTTATTTTTCCTCACTTAATTATATTTTTAAATTTTTAAATTTAATATGACCTTTGCTATTAGAGGTTAACTTTGGATAACTAGATTTATGTTTCTAAATATATAGTAAATTTAAGAAATAATTTTCAATAATAAAGGTTAATTTTAGGGGGGGCTAAGATATTTTGTAAAAGAGAATAAGACTATGTTTTTCTATTTTTAGTTAAGGAAATTTGTATTTTTGAAGCTTTAAAAATATTAAAAGATTCTTGTAAAAAAAATAATTAAACTTTATGAAATCTTTAAGTTAATATAAATTTGTTACGTGAAGAAATGTAAAAAATTTTTAACTTTAAGAAGAAGATAGTGAAGTTCAAAATTATTAAAGGCTATCTAAATATAATAACCCTCACATATAAAAAAAAGAGGGAACAAAAGAAAGAAAGATAAGAAAATAGGGATTAAAAATAATCCTGAAAAGAAAAGAAGAAGAAAAAGAAAAAAATATATATGGGGAGAAGCATGAGGAGATGCCTAATTAAAAATTGGTTTCACTTGAATCAACTTAAGGAAAAAGACATGAACACATTTTCTAAACTTTTTATTTGAATGTTAATTTTAATTTTTAATAAAGTTTTATGAAGTTCTTTTTCATATGAATTTGCTAAGTGACTTTAATATAACAAATTGCAATTTTTCTCGAAAGAAATAGAGGATCAAAACCTTAGACTTAATTATTGAATATTTTTACACCTTTAATATTAACTGGAGTTGTTTTAAATTTTTCTTAAGTTATACTATTATATTTGGAAAAATAATATATGGAAGTCTAAAAGTTAAGATCTTTATCATAAGTCATATTTTTTATGTAGTAAAGGAGTTACTAAGGACAAGTAACATATAAGTTTGAGGGATTTTGATCTACAAAAAATATATACATTTTTAGGCCCATATTTTTTACCTTTTTTTTACGATATTGCACTTTAATGAAAGGTATTTTATTGTTTTCTTATAGATTGTTAATTTTTAGGGCTGGAAGCAAAAAGAAAACAAAAATGATGAAATTTGGAGTCAAAATGACGTTTTTGAGGAAATGTTCAGCGCTGGAGTCAAAATGACGTTTTTGAAGAAATGCTTAGCGCTGGCAGTGCTGAGGGCAGCGCCGACGGCTCAGAACAAATTAACGCAGAGATTTTTTACTCAGCGCCAACGGTGCCAGACTAGCACCAACAACGCCAAAGGCGGTTCAGACCCCGTTTCTAGAAGGTTCGAAGTGTTTGGATGATTTTTGAAGAGTTTTTGGAGGCACCTCTTGGAGAATCGACCTTGGGCTCTATTTGGGGCTGAATTTCATCAGAAAATGGGCTCCTCTATGTTTTTCGCTCCTCTACTTTCATTTTTCTCACCACATCATTCCATTCCTCTTCTACATTGGAGTCAATTACTGATTTTGTTTCCATAGGTTAGATTTAGTGTGAAACATTCTGTAAGAGTGTTGGAGAAGGAGAAAAGTGAAAGATATCTTCTTCCTGCATTTCTAAGGAAAGGCTACAAAGGATTTATTTTGAGAAAGAGTTTTCATATAAGTATTGTTAGTTTATTAGTGTTGTATGAACTTTCTTTTATATATAAAATTTGTTTTTTGTTATTTCTTTCTCATGAAGTCTGAGTAGTTCCCTCTATCTTTCTACCTACTCTAAGATATGGTGAAATGAAGAGAAAATATTTAAATTATAAAGTAAAAAGGGAAATATTCTTTTTTGGCTCTAGAAATGGAGAAGCTTTAGGGTGACAGACTAAAATCTTCAGTTCAGTCTTAGCATTTAAAAACTGAAGCGAGAGCTAGCCTCAGGTGAGGGGAAGTGCGAGCTCTGGAGTGGGAGTCGGTATCCTCCTAGCCTAGCCACGAATTTTGGGACTAAACACTGAGATTAGCTAATGATTTCCTATGCATTGTATCAGAGTAGAGAATTAAAATTACTTCTATTTGGCACAACACATATTATGGACATTTATCTCATCTCATTTTACCATAGCCTCGTTGTAGTGGGAAAGATGCTTTTTCACATAAGAATCTCCGATACATAAACATAGTTAATAAATTAGTATTTACTATTTTAAATTTTACATATTTGATTTGATAATCGTTTAAAAATTTAATTTTGATTACATCTCAAAATTTGAAGTTACTCATAGTGATTTCAATTGATTTTTTGTAAATTTCCTAGCAGATTTGTCATTTCCAATTTAAAGCTACCCAGTAGGATCGATACTTGGGGTTTAAACAGAAATTCCATTAGTACTTGATAACGATACATATATTTATGTAGAATCTGAATATTTAATAATTATATTTAATTAAATTTTACACAATCTATTGCAACAAAAAGTCGTATCACTTGCCTTTATAGGAAACTTTAATGAACCCAGCTTAAAATAAACCCATTTTAATTTTTTCATATTAAATAGGTGAACTTATCGGCTTATAATAAAATGGTTTTGTAGATAAAACAAATGTCATATATTTCTTAGTTTAATCGATCAAGCCTTACCTTCAAGTCTTTTTTTTATCCTTCAGAATAGATACATAGCTAGAGGTGTAACGCTTTTTCTTGTGTACTATGAAAGATATATGATCAATTTGATTTCATATTTTTTATACTTTAGTATAAATGTAAATTAAATGTCCCTCTGAAGTGGGCTACGAGATTTCAATTCCGGTGGCTGACATCTTCCAACGAGCAACTCCTTAACTAAATTGTGTCGACAACTTCTGGCGACTTTGCTGGGAATAGTTTCTCTATTCATTTAAATCAAGGAATACTTTCTTCATATATCGATAAAATGTTCATGTCCCTTGTGGACCAGATTACCCTTCTTTTGTTGACATGTTTCACCCTTTTCTTTTATAGGTAAGTACGGTCAACTCTTTCGAACTTCAGAACAATCTATTCAACCACCTTTGAATAGAGGGGTTCAGAAGTTCATTAGGACTTTTAATCTTTGTCTGGTGTAGAAACCCTCCAATAGGTGTGTTGGTGGACTAGTTCCACCTAGGCATTGTGCGTTGTAAAGTTAGTCCCGCACTAGGTCCTAAACTTTACTTTCCTCGAGTTCAGTTTGTTATTTTGTAAATTAAATCAAATTGTTTCGTGTTGTTCTTGCTCATTGATCTTTCTTTTAATTAATTAAGTTCTTCTTTTTTCAAACTTATTTTTCACAAGCTAAAATTTAAATAAAAGACTTGCTCAATCTACAAATCGACCTTTGTTAATTTTTAGTGCTCACACTAAAAATATAAGGTATTGGCCAAACAACAAACCTTAGAGCTTTCATTTTGGAATATACTACAATGTTATTTCCTATGCCCACTTTCTTATGAAATTTGTTGACAAGCCGCGATGCCAGTAACATTGCCACAACCATCAAGTTTGGTGCCGGATTCAATGAACTAGAAGTCATGCTCGAAATGGCTCCTTTCATCATAATGAAAGTTGTCATTCCGGAAGTTCAGGAGCCGTCTGCTGAGTTCAACCTATATTGTCCCCAAAATTTCCCTTCTTACAAGAAGGCGAAGACTACTACTCAGCACCTGCCAAGCTTGTTCTTCCCGCTTTTGTTAGGGGAAAAGAGGTCATAATCATTGAAGATAGAACCGAAGGATTCACTGTCCCGCCATCAGTGTTTGAAATTGGATCGACTTTGAAGACAGCACCAATAACTCAGTGGCAAATAAAAAACAGCAACCAAAAGGCTCGAAGGACGGCTAAAGCCTGAATTTCTGAAGAAATTTCTTTTGATGAAATTCCTCCCCAAGAGGAACTAGGATTGCTGGAAACTTATCCACTTCTACAGGGAGTAGGTTCCATCCTTTAATAGACACTAATGGGTACGAAAGTATCCAAAAGATTGCTGCTACTTTAGCGTTACCTCATGGACATGATAGGGAGAGGAAGACATTTGATCTTATCACTAGAGTCAGTAAAATATTTTAGAGACTAGCCACTAAAGGAGGTTGTCCAGTTAGTGTGTTTTTTAAACGAGTGGGATGTGCAGTATCCCCTCGCATGAAGAAAGAAATTCTAAGAGATGTCAAATCTATCAGACGATCTCAAAGAACAATGGAAATTTACCTACTCGCATCCCCATCAGGTTTTGCCTGCAAAGCAGAATTGATGCTACTATCATCACCATCGATTCTACTGTCGCTACTCCAATATTTGTAGGTCTTTGATCGGTTAATTCACATCTGGCTCCGAGAGTTCTACCAGTTACCAGTTATAAGGATATTTCTAAAGTTTCGAAGGAAAAGATGAAGAAGTGCCTGGAATTGTATCTGGTCCATTCCATGGGGAGCATACCTCTCTCCAACATGTTGATGCCTCCATTGAAACACCCCATCTCAAGACATCACCATCGAAGAAAAAATTATGGGTACCTAAGGTTGCAGTACCAATACAATTCAGTTAGCCCGTAGGGTAGGATCATGTAATGAAGCAAGGATCCAATGTATCCAACATCATCACAGCTATTGCTATCAAGTTGGTTGAGCAAATTGAGGATGTTCAGTAAAGCCCCCAAATATTAAGACGATACAAGAATCAATAATCAAAGAAAGGTTGAGAAGCTCAAGGTCAAGATTTCTGAGTTAGCCCAAGAACATGGAGTTTCTATTGATGATGAGGATGAAGATTTCAACTTTAACGACTATCTGAATGAAGAATTCATGGATATTCATGTCATCAAAACCAGAGTCAGTACATTTGCATGTGATTCCAAACCTTTCATGGAAGGGAACGTCGTAGATGATTTCCATAGGGTTGTTCTACTAAGGGATGAGCAAATCAGCAAAATGGAGAAAATGATAGAAGATATTACCACTTCCATGGCTACTTTGGCTACAGTTCATAGACAGTCTCAAGCACAACAATTAGCATCTCCAAAAATCAATCAGCAAAAGATTGTACATATCACAAATGAAAAGATGGAAGTTGCCTCTGCTAACAAAGATGATCAATAGAAGAAAGATTCTCCCCTGAGCGTCATACCAGAGAAAGAATATAAGCAAATGGTCAAATAAGTTTGAGAGGCATTAACCCAGTGTAACGGTGGTGCATTGATTTTTGAAGGGTAGTCCCTACTGAGAAGAGTTCAATATCGTACCCTACCCTAAAGGTTTTGTCTCACTAAACTTTAAGATATTTGACGGGATTAGAAATCCCAAACAGCACATATCACACTTCCAATCCAATTCTGGTAATACCAGAGCTAACGAAGCCATTCTTTTCCATCAGTTTGTCAGCAACTATTAGGGATTACATTTGATTGGTATGTCAAGCTACCAAAAATATTGGTCATGACATTTGTCGAGTTAGAACAGTTGTTTGTGAAAAGATTTTCCAGAGTGCAACATCATGTTTATGTTAGAGATCTTATAGTAGAGAAGCAAAGGCCTAATGAGACTCTAGTAGATTATATCTTGCGGTGGAGAAACCTGAGCATGAAATTTGAACCTCAACTACAGGAACATCATGTAATTAAGACTCTACTCAAAAGCATCAATGGGCTAGTAGCTTTCATTCTTAAGGGACTCACCATCAAGTCCTTTGAGAAACTACTCAGCAAAGCTATCAATCTGCAAGAAGAAGTTAAACACATGGATTCTCAAGAGAAATCAGAAACTACCAAAAAACCCCGAATATTTGAGAAGAAGTCCGGGACAGTAGCAATGGTTAATAACGGAAAATAACCAGTGAAGATATAGATAGAAATTTCTTGGCAAGGTTCCCAGTCATACTTAAAATGCTCAGCAAGAAACACAACAATATAGTCAGTATGGCCAACAGTTGCATTAAGGAGGATCATATCAAACAGAAAATAAGAAGGGTTTGACCCTTTTGGAAAGAAAGAAAGTAGTATATCCCTTCAAAGATGAAGTTGTACCCAGAATGTTCATAAGTTTGATGAAGAAGGCTGAGCTCAGATTATCTGATCCAAAGAAACTTGAGGAAGTTGACAAGAAAGATCAGCCCAATTATTGCCCATACCATAGAATGCTTGGACATACTAATGAGGAATGTTTCGTCTTCAGGGATTAACTCGAGAAAAATTTTAAAGAAGGGAATATAACGCTCCTGAAAGAATATTTAGAAGAACCTAAAATAGGTTCTGTAAATATGATTTTTGGCCTAGTCGTTTGCTTTGATAGATTTGTATCCAGAGAAAGATGGATGGAGTACAGTTTAGAACAAGTCATCCAAGAAGATATTAGATCAGATTCAGACCGCTTAAGCTCAGGCAATCGTTCAGAGTCTACAACTTGCTCAACTCAAGTTCAGAGCCTGCCTTTGTTAGATTGGTTGTCTCAGATTCAAGGAAGAAAATCCAAAAAGCCCGAACCATTTATGATTATCTTTTTTCCCCCCACTAGAGTATTATAAACATAATAATTATGATTTTGGTTATGTTTTAACTATTTTTTGTGATGGCGTAACTAACATTGCTCGATAAAACTACAATCTTGATTCCCAAACCGATCCTTAAATTGTACTTGAGTCCGATGAACTCGTTAATGACAATGAAAAAGATGTTGACAATACTTGTTACGATAGCACCAAGAGTGAGGTGCTAGTCCTCGAGTGCCACGGTTCACCCCTTTTCATTAATTTTGATCTCTCTGATGAAGAAGAAGCAACAAAAAATTTACATACAACATTGCAAGAAGGAGAAGAAATTACAGAAATAAATCTAAGGAGCGGGAAACTGTTACCCTCTTGGTCATCTCTAGTGGATAAAAGAAAACAAATACACCTCTGCTAGTAGAAGAACCAAATAATCAAGTAAAGTTTGAAAATTTATGTAAAGTGGATTATAAAGTGCTAGCTCATCTTAGGAAGTTACTGACAAAAATAACCATCTACGATGCTTTCATTCTATCAAATGAGATGAGAGAGTCTTTGGTTATAGCCTTGCATGACCCAGAGATTTGCTTAGCTCAGTTGACCAGCACATCCTTGGATGAAGTTTGTTCATTATAGGAATAGCCTGAGATAACTTTCATAGATGAATACTTTTGCTCGGTGATTTGAATTTTTTGTTGCGATAGATTGTGTAAAATACAATTAAATATAATCAATTAATATTTTGATTCTGCGCAAGTATACGTGTTGTTATCAAGTAAAAATGAACTTTCTATTTAAGCCCCAACTATTGATCCTACAGGGAAGGTTTAAATTGGAAAAGACAAATTTGCTAGGAAATTCACAAAAAGTCAATTGAAGTCACTATCACTAATTTCAATTGTTGAGATGTAATCAAAATTAAATTTCTAAATTATTATCAAATCAAATATGTAAAAATAAAAACAGTAAATAGTAATATATTAACTATGTTTATGTGACGGAGATTCTTATGTGAAAAACATCCTTCCCACTACAATGAAGCTATGGTAAAATGAGATGAGATAAATGTCAATAATATGTATTGTGTCAAATAGAAGTAATTTTAATTATCTACTCTGATACAATGCATAGAAAATTATTGGCTAATCTCAGTATTTAGTCTCTAAATTTGTGGCTAGGCCAGGAGGATATCGTCTCCCACTCCAGAGCTCCCACTTCCCTTCACCTGAAGTCTAGCTCTCGCTTAAATTTTTAAACACTAAGACTGAATTGAAGATTTTAGTTCGTCACCCTAAAGGTTCTCCAATTTTACTCCCAACTAAGAATATTTCCCTATTTATTTGCACTTAATTTCATAAACGATGTTCTCCTTCATGGAATCAAATGTGATTCTTAGTTTGTTGTAGAACTCATACTCCATTTCCCGGATGAAATGTTTCACAACAAATTTTAACAATTCAATTTGCCAGATTGAAAAGTAAATTATGTTTGGAGTTAAAAATTCATCACAGTTTATTTTACAATTTAATATTGGCACTTTCATATTATCTCTTCATTTCACCATATCTCATAGTAGGGAGAAAGATAGATGGGACTACTCAGATTTTATGAGAAAGAAATAACAAAACACTAATTTCATATGAAAAAGAAAGTTCACACAACACTGATAAACAGATAATACTTATCTGAAAACTCTTTCTCAAGGGAAATCCTTGGTAGCCTTTCTTAGACAAGCAAGAAGAAGATATCTCTTAGTTTTCTCCTTCTCCAACACTCTTACAGAAAGTTTCACACTAAATCTCACCATAAAAACTCTAAACTATTAAAAAAATCACTAATTGACTCGAATATGGAAGTGGAATGGAATGATGTGGTGCGAAAAATGAAAGTAGAGGAGTGAAAAACGTAGAGGAGCCCATTTTCTGATGAAATTCAGCCCCAAATAGAGCCCAAGGTCGAATCTCCAAGAGGTTCCTCAAAAAACTCTTCAAAAAGTCGTTCATATACGTTGAACCTTCTAGAAATGGAATATGCACTGCCGACGCTGAGCTTTTCTTCAAAAAACGTCATTTTGACTCCAAATTCCATCTTTTTTGCTTTCTTTTTTCTTTAAGCTCAAAAAATCAACAACCTGTTAAAAAACATCAAAATACCTTCCATTAAAGTGCAATATCATGAAAATTAAGTATAAATTATGGGCCTAAAAATGCATATATTTTTGGTGTATCAAAATCCCCCAAACTTACATGTTAGTTGTCCTCAAGTAACTGCTTTACTACATAAAAAATATGACTTATGGTAAAGACCTTAACTTTTAGACTTTCATATTTTAGTTTTTCAAATATAATAGTATAACTTAAGAAAAATTCAAAACAACTCCAGTTAATACTAAAGGTGTAAAGATATTTAATAATTAAGTCTATGGTTTCTGAACCTCTATTTCTTTCAAGAAAAATTGTAATTTGTTATATTAAAGTCCCTTAGCAAATTCATAAGAAAAAGAACTTCATAAAAATTTATTAATAATTTAGTTAACATTAAAATAAAAAGTTTAGAAAATATATTCAAGTGTTTTTCCTTCAGTTGATTCAAGTGAAGTCAATTTTTAATCAAGCATCTCTTCAAGCTTCTGCCCAAATACATATGTTTTTCTTTTTTTTTTCATTTCAGGATCATTTTTAATCCCCTTTTTCTTTTATTTTTTGTTTTCTTCTCCTTTTCTTATATGTCAGGATTACTATATCTAGATAGCCTTTAATGATTTTGAACTTCACTATCTTCTTCTTAAAGTTAAAAATTTTTACATTTCTTCACTTAACAAATTAATGTTAACTTAAAGATTTCATAAAGTTTAATTTTTTTACTTGAATCATTTAAGATTTTTAATACTTCAAAAATACAAATTTCTTTTACAAAAAATAGAAAAATATAATCTTATTCTCTTTTACCAAATATCTTAGTCCTTAGAATTAACCTTTATTATTGAAAATTTTTACTTAAATTTACTATATATTTGGGAACATAAATATAGTTATCCAAAGTTAACCTCTAATACGTCATATTAAATTTAAAATTTTTAAACTATAATTAAGTGAGGACAAATAAAATTAAGTTCTTTCTCTCTTTCTAAAAATTAAACCACTTGAACTTGAATTGAAGATATTACCTGCCCATTTAAAATATGTATTTTTAAGAGATTCATCTACATTGTTTATTATTATATCTTCTGAGTTAACTAAAATTTAGGAACAAAAGTTGATAGAGATGTTGAAAAAGTATAAAAAGGCTTCTGGATAGACTTTAGCAGATATTAAAGGAATTATTCCTTCAGTTTGTTTGCACATAATTTTACTAGATAAACAGTGTGAACCTAAAGCAGATCCTCAGAGAAGATTAAACCCAATAATGAAAGAAGTTGTTAAAAAAGAGATTTTAAAGTGGTTAGATGCTAGAATTATATATCCTAATTCAGATAGTGCTTGGGTAAGCCTAATTCACTGTGTTCCAAAGAAAGGAGTGACTGTTGAAGAAAAAGAGAAAAATGAATTAATACCAATAAGACAAGTAACTAGTTGGTGAGTTTGTATTGACAATAGAAAACTAAATATGGCCACCAGAAAAGATCATTTTCCTCTGCCCCATCAAGATCAAATGTTGGATAGATTGGCTGGGAACAAATACTATTGTTTTTTAGATGGATATATCGGATATCACCAAATTTTAATTACTCCGGAGGATCAAAAGAAAACAACATTTACATGCCCATATAGAACATTTGCTTTTTGTAGAATGTCTTTTGGACTGTGCAATGCACCTGCAACATTTCAAAGATGAATGATGTCAATTTTTTTCAATTTTATAGAGCATAGAATGGAAGTATTTATCGATGGTTTTTCTGTATTTGGGACTTCGTTTGAGTTATGCCTTAATAATTTAGAAAAACTTCTAGAGATATGTGAAAAAATTAACTTAGTCTTAAATTCGGAAAAATGTCTAAAAATTTCTAAAAAAGGCATGGAAGCAAAAAGGCATAAAATTTCTAAAAAAGGCATGGAAGTAGATCTTGCAAAAATCTAAGTTATAAAAGAAAAAAATTAATCACTGTACCTATAATAGTACCACCTGACTGGGAGAAACCATTTGAAATAATGTATGATGCTAGTGATTATGTTATCGGGGCTATAATAGGACAAAGGATGCTAGTAAAAAAAGGTTTTTTGCAACTCAATGAACTTGAGGAGATTAGAAATGAAGCATATGATAAGGGAAAAATCTATAAAGAGAAAATGAAAATATGGCGTGATCGGAAGATTGTTAAGAAAAAATTTGAACCTGGACAAGAAGTTCTACTATATAATACAAGATTGAGATTGTTTTCAGAAAAACTAAAATCCAGAGGGTTAGGACCATTTAAAGTTATTAAAGTCTATCATTATGGAATTGTTGTTATTAAAGATCCTAACACTAGAAAGATAATTAAAGTTAATGGCATCATTTAAAATATTATTGTGAAGGGCACATACCATAATTTAAAGAAGTTCTAATGTTAAGTCAACCAAACTAAACAAATGGTATGTCTGGTTGACGACTTTAAGCCAAGCACTTTGTGGGAGGCAACCCAGACTTATATTGCTATGTATTACTATTTAGTTTGTTAAGTGTCTTATATATTAGTAGATAATAATCCTACACAATTGCATTTATTATAAATTAAGTCAAATATTGGTATTGGAGAAAATTTGGAATCGAATTGAATAAAAAAAAATGAAAATCACAATTTTGGCCAGTGGCACCGACGACACCCTAGATAACGGACATCAGTGCCGGCAACACCAATCGGGAATGTCGACGGCGCCGAGTGCGATTGGATGGGTTTAGATGACTTTTGGGGGGTTTTGGCACGATTTCACTTCATAATAACCACGAAGATGAGTTTAAAATGGCCTAGAAACATTCATGGATGCCTTGTAACTTCCCATTTTTTGACTCCATGGCTTCTAATTCCAGAAATACTTTGAGGTATGAAGTTTTCAACAAAATAAAGTTTATTAGTTTCGACGCGCAACGATTATACAATAAAGTTATTATGAAGAGGAGATTGATCAAGGGAGAAGGATTTGTTAATCATGTGGTGATCAATCCTACTGGTCCGATTGATAAAATCATTCTACAAAGGCATTGGGAAGTTCAGTGTTACACTATGTCTGCAGTTGTGATATCTATGGTGAAAGAGTTTTAAGCAAACTTACACAGAATTACTCAAGTTGCTGTCTTCGTACGAGGTAAGGCTGTACCATTTACTCCTGCAAGGATTAATGAATTGTATATGATAGAGAACATTCCAATCTGTCATTATAAAAATTTCATTCCTACACGAGATTTGATCTAAGATGTGTGTAATCTTCTTACGGATAAAAGTGATATGTGGGAGATACCATATGAAGGATATGTTAGTTTCTCCACTTCATTACTTAATTCAATTTCGAAGCAATTGCATTTCTTTACTGCTGCAAAATTACTCCCTATTATGAAAATTAGTAGATTTAACAAAGAATGTGCTATTTTATATTACTGCATTCAAATGGAAAACCCATTGATATAGGGTCTATTATATTTAAATCTATTATGGGAATCCTTACTAATGGACCAATTTATGGACTTGGGCATCCATCTACCATCTTTTTGATTTGCAGTCAAACATAAGTTCCTTATAAAAGTTTGGAAAAGACTTTATTACCTTGGGAGCCCATGAATCCTATTGATGAGAATTATTATGGAAATGGAAATGAAGTATTAGAAGCCATCATAGATCAATCTTCACATGCTTCAACTCCATTAATACCACCAACAGTTGGAAGTTTGTATGCTTTGGCAAAGAAATTGAAGAAAATTGAAAGGGAACTTTAGTGTATTATGAATGCATTAGGAGATCTTGAATACCTTTTTGATCACCTAGATTGGAGAA
>NEWO01000091.1:784930-821124 GCA_003013225.1 Phalaenopsis aphrodite
TATATATATATATATATATATATATATATATATATATATATATATATATATATATATATATATATATATATACATATACATATATGTATATATATATAGTGTAATTGTGTTGATTTAATTTGATTTGGTTTGCTTTTTTGCTTTAGAATTCTGAAATTTGATTGTGTGTATAGTTTTGTGACAGAGTTTATTGTTGTGTCTTGATTTCGACACTGATTTATAATTAGTTTGTTTAATATGTCTGATTGCATAATTAAAAATTGTGTTTGTTAAAGTATTGTTTCATATATAAAAGTTAGTTTATTGGTGTTTATGAAATGTTTTGTGAAATTTTGTTAGATAAGAATTTGTGTTTAAAATACTAAAATTTTTTGAAGTTGATAAGAAATTGAAAATAAAAAAAAACAAAATATGAAATTTTTCGGACCTTCGGCGCTGACGGCGCTGGAATCGTTGTCGACGGTGCCCTTGACCCGATAGTAGATTTTAACCCCTAAAAATTCACAATTTTTACTATGGACACAATTTTTATGCTTAAGTCATCTTCAACCTTTGGTTTGGGCAGCTAGGGCTTGATTTTGGTCGGATTTGAGGCGATTTTTAGGCTAAAAGACTTCGGATATCATCTTCTCTTGGTAAGAACTACACTTTAAACCAAAAATTTTTTATTTTCACCAAGGATTAATCTTACATTGCATGGATCCAAAAATATGGAACTTTTTTGAGAAATTTTGTAGAAAATCCTTTGGTGATGAACTCTTATTTAGTGATTTGAAGTTTAAAATGTTTTACATTTTGATTTTTGGAATTTTAGAATTTATTCAAATTTTTCAAAATTTTCCAGATTTTCTATGGCACCTAGATAAAGCGAAAGGAAGTAGATTATGATGAGCAGAGATTCGTTGGCTTTAAAACCAATGCTCGATTTCAAAGCATTTGTGAAAATAATAAAGTAAATCAGGACCGAAGTTTTAAAAAACCAGGAGAAGTTGAACATTTGATTATTGCTTGATAGTGTGAAATTTTTTTCTATTTTACTGCTGATGCGATAAATGGGATTGTACTGGAATTTTATGCTAATCTTCTTGAAGCTTCTGATGATTATCTATTTGTTTGTGGAAAATAGGTAAAATTTACTCCAAAGAATACAAATGAGTTTTATTCTGTAGAAGATGTGTATGGGTGCCACTATCATTCTTTTTGTGTTACAAATCAAGCTTTAGATGAAGTTATTTCTTTTCTGACTAGTGAGAAACGGGTTTGGAAAATCAAAAAATGGAGTTAAAGTTAACTTTCCCCATACTAGTTTAAATGTAGTATCTAAGGCCTAACATTATTTTATTTCTGGAAGAATGATTGCGACGAATAATCATAGTGAGGTGACCAAAGATAGAGCCATCCTGAACTACTGTATTCATCAAGTTATCAGCATAAATGTGGGCTATATTATTTATATGAACACTCAATCTATTGCTATGGGAGAGACTTCTGGTGGATTGGCACACCCTGCTCTTATTTACACACTTTGTGAGCAGACAGGAGTTAACTTCAGACCTAATGAGGAGAGGACTGAGCCTCAAAGACCCATTGGGCCTGCCAACATCAAGACTTATGAGTCCCATGTTGATTGCAGATCTGGAAGACAGGCCAAGGATATTCCTTCTACTTCTAGAACCCCTAGTGAGGCTACTTCAAATGACCCCAGAAACAGGGAGTTGTTGAATCAAATGATGATACAATAGGGAGATATTTTGAGGATGGATCATAGGATGCAAAATATAGAGGCCAGAAATGCTCACACGAATGATTTGATTCGCCATAAATTTGAGTATAATGCTGCTTATGATGATGCTTTAGTGAGATACCTGAGGGGTGACCATACAGTTCAGATCCTTATTCACCCTACTTATACTCAATATCAGTAGCAGAAGTTAGATGTAGATGATGGGGAAGATGATGACTGGTGATCTATTTTGTTTGTTTGTTTGTGTTTGTACTGTGTGATTGTATTTGTTGTGTTGTGATGTTGTTTAGACTTTGATGTTTGGTTTTGTGAAACTGTAATGTGAAAATTTGTTTTTATTTTTAGAATTTTGTTTAGTTATGTTGTTATTTTCAGCACTTTATTTTGTTTTGTGATTAGCTCTTTCTCAGCAAATTTTATATGTATTATATGCAATTTAATATTTTTAGCCTTGTAGTTTTCATTTTAGCACCTACAGTATTTTAAAATTTTATGTTAAAAAATCAGAATCTCCAACAAGTATAATTTTTTTTATGTATTTGAAGATTTCTTTTACCCTTTATTTTTAAGGCTCTTCATGTAAAAATCTGTTAAGAAAAAAATTTAGGTTCGGGGGGGGGGGGAGAAGAAGAAAAATCATTTTTAGAAAGAGAGAGAGAACTTAATTTTATTTGTCCTCACTTAATTATATTTTTAAAATTTTAAATTTAATATGACCTTTGTTATGAGAGGTTAACTTTGGATAACTAGATTTATGTTTCTAAATATATAGTAAATTTAGGTAAAAATTTTTCAATAATAAAGGTTAATTTTAGGGGCTAAGATATTTTGTAAACGAGAATAAGACTATGTTTTTCTATTTTTAGTAAAGGAAATTTGTATTTTTCAAGTATTAAAAATCTTAAAAAATTCATGTAAAAAAAAGAATTGAACTTTATGAAATCTTTAAGTTAATATAAATTTTTTAAGTGAAGAAATGTAAAAAAATTTTAACTTTAAGAAGAAGATAGTGAAGTTCAAAATCATTAAAGGCTATCTAGATATAATAATCCTGACATATAAAAAAAAAGAGGGAAGGAAAAAAAGAAAGAAAAGAAAAAGGGGATTAAAAATAATCCTGAAAAGAAAAGAAGAAGAAAAAGAAAAAAAATATATCTGGGGAGAAGCATGAGGAGATGCCTAATTAAAAATTCGCTTCACTTGAATCAACTTAAGGAAAAAGACTTGAACAAATTTTCTAAACTTTTTAATTGAATGTTAATTTTAATTTTTAATAAAGTTTTATGAAGTTCTTTTTCATATGAATTTGCTAAGTGACTTTAATATAACAAATTGCAATTTATCTCGAAAGAAATAGAGGATCAAAACCTTAGACTTAATTATTGAATATCTTTACACCTTTAGTATTAACTAGAGTTGTTTTAAATTTTTATTAAGTTATACTATTATATTTGGAAAACTAAAATATGGAAGTCTAAAAGTTAAGATCTTTATCATAAGTCATATTTTTTTATGTAGTAAAGGAGTTACTTTAGGACAAGTAACATATAAGTTTGGAGGATTTTGATATACCAAAATTATATATATTTTTAGACCCATATTTTATACCTTTTTTTATGATATTGCAATTTAAGAAATGTATTTTATTGTTTTCTTGTAGGTTGTTGATTTTTAGGGTTGAATGCAAAAAGAAAGCAAAAAGGATGGAATTTGGAGTCAAAATGATGTTCTTGAAGAAATGCTCAGCGCTGGCAGTGCCGAGGGTAGCGCAGACGGCTCAGAACAAATTAACGTGGAGATTTTTTACTCAGCGCTGACAGTATCGGACTAGCGCCAATGGCGCTAAAGCAGGTTCAGACCCCATTTCTAGAATGTTCGATGTATTTGGATGATTTTTGAAGCGTTTTTGGAGGCACCTTTTGGAGAACCGACCTTGGGCTCTATTTGGGGCCGAATTTCATAAAAAAATGGGCTCCTCTACGTTTTTCGCTCCTCTAATTTCTCACCACATCATTCCATTCCATTTCCACACTAGTCAATTACTGATTTTGTTTTCATAGTTTGGAGTTTTTGTGGTGAGATTTAGTGTGAAACTTTCTGTAGGAGTGTTGGAGAAGGAGAAAAGTGAGAGATAACTTCTTCGTGCATTTCTAAGGAAAGACTACAAAGGATTTGCTTTGAGGAAGAGTTTTCATATAAGTATTGACTGTTTATTACTGTTGTATGAACTTTATTTTATATATAAAATTTGTATTTTGTTATTTCTTTCTCCTGAAGTCTGAGTAGTTCCCTCTATCTTTCTCCCTACTCTAAGATATGGTGAAATGAAGAGATAATATTTAAATTGTAAAAAAAGCTGTAATCATTTTCTAACTCTGAACTTAATTTACTTTTCGATCTGGCCAATTAAATTGTTAAAATGTGTTGTGAAACATATGATCCGAAAAATAGAGCATGAGTTCTACAACAAAGTAAGGATCACATTTAATTCCATGAAGGAGAACATCATTTATGGAATTAAGTGCAAATAAAAAGGGAAATATTCTTTTTTGGTTGTAGAATTGGAGAAGCTTTAGGGTGACAGACTAAAATCTTTAACTCATCTTAGTATTCAAAACCTAAAGCGAGAGCTAGCCTTCAGGTGAAGGGAAGTGGGAGCTCTGGAGTGGGAGTCAGTATCCTCCTAGCCTAGCTACGGATTTAGGGACAAAACACTGAGATTAGCCAATGATTTTATATGCATTGTATCAAGGTAGAGAATCAAAATTGCTCATATTTGGCACCATACATATTATGAACATTTATCTCATCTCATTTTACCATAGCCTCATTGTAGTGGGAAGGATGCTTTTTCACATAAGAATCTCCGTTACATAAACATAGCTAATAGATTAGTATTAACTATTTTAAAATTTGCATATTTGATTTGATAATCGTTTAGAAATTTAATTTTGATTACATCTCAAAAATTGAAATTAGTGACAGTGATTTCAATTGACTTTTTGTAAATTTCCTAGCAAATTTGTCATTTCCAATTTAAACCTTCCCAATAGGATCGATACTTGGGGTTTAAATAAAAATTCCATTAGTACGTGATAACGATACATATATTTGTGTAGAATCTAAATATTAAATAATTATATTTAATTAAATTTTACACAATCTATCGCAACAAAAAAGTTGCATCACTTGCCTTTATAGGAAACTTTAATGAACCCAGCTTAAAATAAACCCTTTTTAGTTTTTCATGTTAAATAGGAGAACTTGTCGACTTATAATAAAATGGTTTTGCAGACTAAGCAAATGTCATATATTTATTACTTTATTCGATCGAGCCTTACCTTCTAGTCTTGTGTTTATCCTTCAGAAAAGATACATAGCTAGAGGTGTAGCGCTCTTTCATTTGAACTATGAAAGATGTATGATCAATTTGATTTCATATTTTACTATACTTAAGTATAAATGTAAATTAAATGTCCCTCTGAAGCGGGCTACGTGATTTTGATTTCGGTGGCTAACATCTTCCAACGGGCAACTTTTTAACTAAATAGTGTCGACAGCTTCTGGCGACTTTGCCGGGAATAGTTTCTCTCTTAATTTAAATCAAGGAATACATTCTTCATGTATTGGTAAAAAGTTCATGTCCCTTATGAACCAGATTACCCTTCTTTTGTTGACATGTTTGAACCTTTTCTTTTATAGGTAAGTACGGTCAACTCTTTCGAACTTCAGAACCATCTGTTCAACCACCTTTGAATAGAGGGCTTCAGAAGTTCATTAAGACTTTTAATCTTTGTCTGGGGTAGAACCCCCCAATAGGTGTGTTGGTTTACTACTTCCACCTAGGCATTTTGCGTTGTAAAGTTAGTCCTGCACTAGGTTCTAAACTTTACTTTCTCCGAGTTGGGTTTGTTATTTTGCAAATTAAATTGAATTGTGTCGTGTTGTGCTTGCTCGTTGATCCTTCTTTTAATTAATTAAGTTCTTCTATTTTCAAACTTATTTTTCACAAGCTAAATTTTAAATAAAAAACTTGCTCAATCTTTAGATCGACCTTTGTTAATTTTTAGTGCTCACACTAAAACTACAAGGTATTGGCCAAACAACTAACCTTAGAGCTTCCTTTTGAAGCTACTACAACGGTGTTTCCTGCGCCCACTTTCTTATGAAATTTGCTGACGAGCCGCGATGCTTGCAACATTGCCTCTACCATCAAGTTTGGTGTCAGATTTGATGAACTAGAAGTCATGCTCAGAATGGCTCCTTTCATCATAATGAAAGTTGCCGCTCCGGAAGTTCAGGAGCCGTCTGCTGATTTCAACCTAAATTGTCCCCAAATTTTCCATTCTTACAAGAAGGTGAAGACTACTACCCCAGCACCTGCCAAGCTGTTCTTCCCGCTTTTGTTAGGGGAAAAGAGGTCGTAATCATTGAAGATACAACCGAAGTATTCACTGTCCCGCCATCAGTGTTTGAAATTGGATTGAGTTTGAAGACTGCACCAATAACTCGGTTACAAATAAAAAACCATGGCCAAAAGGCTCGGAGGACTGCTAAAGCCCGAATTTCTGAAGAAATGTCTGTTGATGAAATTCCTCACCAAGAGGAACTAGGACTGTTGGAAACTTATCCACTTCTGTAGAGATTAAGTTCCATCCTTTAATAGGCACTAATGGGTATGAAAGTATCCAAAAGATTGCTTCTACTTTAATGTTACCTCATGGACATGGTGGGGAGAGGAAGAAATTTGATCTTATCGCTAGAGTCCATACAATATTCCAGGGACTAGTTGCCAAAGAAGGTTGTTCAGTTAGTGAGTTTTTTAAACAAGTGGGATGTGCAGTATCTCCTCGCATGAAGAAAGAAATTCTAAGAGATGTAAAATCTGTCAGACAATCTCAAAGATCGATGGAAATTTACCTGCTCGCATCCTCATCAGGTTTCGCTTGCGAAACAGAATTGATGCTATCATCATCACCACCAATTCTACTGTCGCTACTCCAAGATTTGCAGGTCATCGACCGGTTCAGTCACGTCTGGCTCTGAGAGTTCTACCAGTTACAAGTTATAAGGATGTTTCTAAAGTTTCGAATGAAAGATGAAGAAGTGCCTGATATTGTATATGGTCCATTCCATGGGGAGCATACCTCTCTCCAACGTGTTAATGCCTCCGTTGAGACAACCCATCTCAAGAAATCACCGTTGAAGAAAAAAGTATGGGTACCTATGGTTTCCGTACCAATACAATTCAGTTAGCCTATAGGGTAGGCTCATGGAATGAAGCAAGGGTTGGATGTATCCAACATCGTCGCAGCTATTGCTATCAAGTTGGTTGAGAAAATTGAGGATGTTCAGTAAAGCCCCCACATATTAAGACGATACAAGAATCAAAAATCAAAGAAAGGTTGAGAAGCTCAAAGTACAGAGCTCTGAGTTAGCTTGAGAACTTGGAGTTTCTGTTGATGGTGAGGATGAAGATTCAGACTTTAACGACTATCTCAATGAAGAATTCATGCATATTCATATCATCAAAACCAGAGTCACTGCATCTGCATATGATGCTGAACCTTTCATGGAAGGGAATGTCATAGATGAATTGCATAACATTGTTCTACTAAGGGATGAGCAAATCAACCAAATGGAGAAAAGGATGGAAGATATTTCCACTTCCATGGTTGTTATGGCTACAGTTCATGGACAGTCTCAAGCACAACAATTAACATCTCCAAAAATCAATCAGCCAGAGATTGTACATATCACAAGTGAAAGGATGGAAGTTGCCTCTGCTAACAATGACAATCAGTAGAAGAAAGATTCTCCCCTGAGCGTCATTCCAGAGAAAGAATATAAGCAAATGGTCAAACAAGTTAGAGAGGCCTTAGCCTAGTGTAAGGGTGGTGCATTGATTTTTGAAGGGTAGTCCCAATCGAGAAGAGTTCAATATCGTACCCTACCCTAAAAGTTTTGTGTCAACAAACTTTAAGATATTTGACTGGATTAGAAATCCCAAATAGCACATATCACACATCCAATCCAATCGTGGTAATACTAGAGCTAACAAAGCCATGCTTTTCCATTAGTTTGTCAGTAACTATCAGGGATTACATTTGATTGGTATGTCGAGCTACCAAAATTATTGGTCAAGAAATTTGTCGAGTTAGAACAGTTGTTCGCGAAAAGATTTTCAAGAGTGCAACATCATGTTTATGTTAGAGATCTCATAGTTGAGAAGCAATGGCCTAATGAGACTCTAGTAGACTATATCTTGCGGTGGAGAAACCTTAGCATAAAATTTAAACCTCAACTACATGAACATCATGCAATTAAGACTCTACTCAAAAGCATCCATGAGCCAGTAGCTTTCATTCTTAAGAGACTCACCATCAAGTCCTTCGAGAAACTACTCAGCAAAGCTATCAATCTAAAAGAAGAAGTTAAACACATGGATTCTCAATAGAAATCATAAAAGAGCAAAACAACCCAAATATTCAAGAAGAAGTTCGGGACGGTAGCAATAATTAATAAGGGAAAATAACTAGTGAAGATATAGATAGAACTTTCTTGACACGATTCCCAATCGTACTCAAAATGCTCAGCAAGCAACACAACAATATAGCCAGTATAGCCAGCAATTGCATCAAGGAGGATCATATCAAATCGAAAATAAAAAGGGTCTGACCCTTTTGTAAAGAAAGAAAGCAGTATATCCCTTCAAAGATGAAGTTGTACCTAGAATGTTCAAAATTCTGATGAAGAAGCCTAAGCTCAGATTGTCAGATCCAAAGTAACCTGAGGAAGTTGACAAGAAAGATCAACCCAATTATTGCTTATATCATAGAATGCTTGGGAATATATTTGAGGAATGTTTTGTCTTCAGGGATTGACTCGAGAAAATCTTAAAGAATGGAATATAACGCTCCTGAAAAAATATTTAAAAGAACCTGAAATAGGTTCTGTAAATATGATTTTGGCCGAGTTGTTTGCTTCGATAGATCTGTGTTCAGAGAAATATGAATGGAGTAGATCTTGGAGCAAATCATCCAAGAAGATACTAGATCAGATTCAGGCCGCTTAAGCTCTGGCAATCGTTCAGAGTCTACAACCTGCTCAACCCAAGTTGCTGAGATTTCACCATAGAAATTGCCGCAACCAAAAGAAAAAGAAAATAATGATGTCGTGAAGACTGATAGCGGGGGGGGGGAAGGATATGGCCTGCCTTTGTTAGATTGGTTGTCTAAGATTCGAGGAAGAAAATCCTTAAAGCCCCAACCATTTATGTTTATCTTTTTGCCCCTCACTAGAGTATTAAAAATATAATAATTATGATTTTGGTTATGTTTTAACTATTTTTCGTGATAGCGTAACTGACATTGCTCAATCTAACACCAATCTTGATTCCCAAACCGATCCTCAAATTGTGCTTGAGTCTGATGAACCCGTTAATGAGAATGAAGAAGACGTTGACAGTACTTGTTATGATAGCACCAGGAGTGAGGAGCTAGTCCTCGAGTGCCACGGTTCACCCCTTTCCATTAATTTGGATCTCTCTGATGTAGAAGAAGCAACAAAAAATTTACTTACAACATTGCAAGAAGGAGGAGAAATTACTGAAATAAATCTAAGGAGCGGGAAAGTGTTACCCTCTAGGTCAGCTCCAATGGATAAAGGAAAACAAATAGTAACTCAAGAAGAGCTACCTCCACCTCTGCTAGTAGAAGAACCAAATAATTAAGTAAAGGTTGGAAATTTATGTAAAGTGGATTATAATGTGCTAGATCATCTTAAGAAGTTGCCGAAAAAACTAAGCATTTATGATGCTTTGATCCTGTCAAAGGAGATGAGAGAGTCTTTGATTATAGCCTTGCTTGACCCAGAGATTTGCTTAGCTCAGTTGGTCAGCACATCCTTGGATGAATTTTGTTCATTAAAGGAACATCCTGAGAAAAGTTTCATAGACGAATACTTGTTGCTCGTTGATCCGACTTTTTGTTGCGATAGATTGTGCTAAATATAATTAAATATAATCAATTAATATTTTGATTCTATGCAATTATACGTATCGTTATCAAGTAATAATAGACTTTCTATTTAAGCCCTAGGAATTGATCATACGGGAAAGGTTTAAATTGGAAATGACAAATTTGCTAGGAAATTCACATAAAGTCAATTGAAATCACTGTCACTAATTTCAATTGTTGAGATGTAATCAAAATTAAATTTCTAAATTATTATCAAATCAAATATGTAAAATTTAAAACAGTAAATACTAATCTATTAACTATTTTTATGTAATGGAAATTCTTATGTGAAAAGCATCCTTCCCACTACAATGAAGCTATGGTAAAATGAGATGAGATAAATGTGCATAATACGTATTGTGCCAAATAGAAGCAATTTTAAATCTCTACCCTTATACAGTGCGTAGAAAATTATTGGATAATCTCAGTATTTAGTTCCTAAATCTGTGGCTAGGCTAGGAGTATATCGGCTCCTACTCCAGAGCTCCCACTTCCCTTCACCTGAAGGCTAGCTCTCGCTTCAATTTTTTAACACTAAGACTGAATTGAAGATTTTAGTTTGTCACCCTAAAGGTTCTCCAATTTTACACCTAACGAAGAATATTTCTCTATTTATTTGCGCTTAATTTCATAAACGATGTTCTCCTTCATGGAATCAAATGTGATTCCCACTCTGTTGTAGAACTCATACTCCATTTCCCGGATCAAATGTTTCACAACACATTTTAACAATTCAATTTGCTATATCAAAAAGTAAATCAAGTTCAGAGTTAAAAAATTATCACAATTTATCTTACAATTTAACATTGGCACTTTCATATTATCTCTTCATTTTACCATATCTCAGAGTAGGGAGAAAGTGAGATGGAACTACTCAGATTTTATGAGAAAGAAATAACAAAAAACAAATTTCATATAAAAAAAGAAGTTCATACAACACAGATAAACGAATAATACTTTACTGAAAACTCTTTCTTAAGGTAAATCCTTTATAGCCTTTTCTTAAAAATGTAAAAAGAAGATATCTCTCACTTTTCTCCTTCTTCAACACTCTTACAGAAAATTTCACACTAAATCTCACATAAAAAATTTCACACTACGAAAACAAAATCACTAATTGACTCCAATATGGAAGTGGATTGGAATGATATGGTGCGAAAAATGAAAGTAGAGGAGTGAAAAATGTAGAGGAGCCCATTTTCTGATGAAATTCAGCCCCAAATAGAGCCCAAGGTCGATTCTCCAAGAGGTGCATCGAAAAGCTCTTCAAAAAGTTGTTCAAATACATTGAACCTTCTAGAAATGGGGTCTGCACCGCCTTTGGCCCCATTGGCACTAAGAAAAGTATCCCCACACTATTTTGTTTTGCGCCGTCAGTGCTACCCTCCACACTGCCGACGCTGAGCATTTCTTCAAAAACACTTCACTTTGACTCCAAATTCCCTCCTTTTTGCTTTCTTTTTTCTTTAAGTCCAAAAAATCAACAACCTGCTAGACAACATCAAAATACCTTCCATTAAAGTGTAATATCATGGAAAATAGGTATAAAATATGGGCCTAAAAATGCATATATTTTTTGTGTATCAAAATCCACCAAACTTACATGTTACTTGTCCTCAAGTAACTTCCTTACTACATAAAAAATATGACTTATGATAAAAACCTTAACTCTTAGACTTTCATATTTTAGTTTTCAAATATAATAGTATAACTTAAGAAAAATTCAAAACAACTCCAGTTAATATTAAAGGTGTAAAGATATTCAATAATTAAGTCTAAAGTTTCTGAACCAATACTTTTTTCAAGAAAAATTGTAATTTGTTATATTAAAGTCACTTAGTAAGTTCATATGAAAAAGAACTTCATAAAACTTTATTAATAATTTAGTTAACATTCAAATAAAAAGTTTAGAAAATATGTTCAAGTCATTTTCCTTAAGTTGATTCAAGTGAAGCCAATTTTTAATTAGGCATCTCTTCAAACTTCTCCCCATATACATATTCTTTTTGCTTTTTTTTTTCAGGATCATTTTTAACCCCCTTTTTCTTTTCTTTCTTTCTTTTCTTCTCCTTTTTTTTATATGTCAGGATTACTATATCTAGATAGCCTTTAATGATTTTGAACTTCACTATCTTCTTCTTAAAGTTAAAAACTTTTTACATTTCTTCACTTAACAGCTTTATCTTAACTTAAAGATTTCATAAAGTTTAATTCTTTTTTTACATGAATCTTTTAAGATTTTTAATACTTCAAAAATACAAATTTTCTTTACTAAAAATAGAAAATATAGTCTTATTCTCTTTTACCAAATATCTTAGCCTTTAGAATTAACCTTTATTATTGAAAATTTTTACTTAAATTTTCTATATATTTAGAAACATAAATATAGTTATCCAAAGTTAACCTCTAATACCAAAGGTCATGTTAAATTTAAAAATTTTAAACTATAATTAAGTGAGGACAAATAAAATTAAGTTCTTTCTCTCTTTCTAAAAATGATTTTTCTTCTTCTCCCCCCCAAACATAAATTTTTAAAAGATTTTTACATGAAGAGATTTAAAAATTAAGGGTAAAAGAAAGCATTAAATACATAAAAAAATTTATACCTCTTGGAGATTCTAATTTTTTAACATAAATTTTGAAAATCCTATAGGTGCTAAAATGAGAACTACAAGGCTAAAAGCATTATATTGCACATAAAACATATAAAATTTGTTGAGAAAGAGTTAATCACAAAATAGAACAAAGTGCCGAAAATAACAACAGAACTAAACTAAATTCTAAAAAAACAACAGTCTTCCACATTACAGTTTCTCAAAAAATAACAACAAAGTCTAAACAACATCACAACACAAACAATACAATCACACAGCATAAACACAAACAAAAAAGTAAAATAGATCACCAGTCATCATCTTCCTCATCATCGACATCTAACTTTTACTGCTGATATGGAGTATCAGTAGGGTGAATTGGGAACTGAATTGTATGGTCACTCCTCAGGTATCTCACTAATACATCATCATAAGTAGCATCATACTTAAATTTCTGGCAAATCAGATCATCAGTGTGAGCGTTTCTGGCCTCTATATTCTGCATCCTATGATCCATACTCAAAATATCTCCCTATTGCATCACCATCTGATCCAAGAACTCCCTGTTGCTGGGGTCAAGGTTCTAGAAGTAGAAGGAATATCCCTGGTCTGTCTTCCAGATCTTCAATCAGCATGGGACTCATAAGTTTTGATGTTGGCAGGTCCAAGGGGTCTATGAGGTTCAATACTCTTCTCATTAGGTCTGAAATCAACTCCCACCTCCTCACAAAGTGTGTAAATAAGAGAAAGGTATGCCAATCCACCAGTGGTCTCTCCCATAGGATTAGATCGAATGTTCATAAAAATGATAGAGCCTACATTTATATCCATCACTTGCTGAATATAGTAGTTCAAGATCACTCTATCCTTGGTCACTTAACTATGATGATTCGTTGGAATCATCCTCCCAAAAATAAAATAGTGTCAGGCTTTAGATACTACATTTAACATAGAAAGGGGAAAGTTAACTTTAACTCCATTTTTTTTTCAAGCCCCTTCCTCACTAGTCAGAAAAGAAATAACTTCATCAAAAGCCTTATTTGTAACAGAAAAAGAATGTTACTGGCATCTATACACATCTTAACAGAATAAAACTCATTTATTTTCCTTGGAGTAAATTCTACTCATTTTCCAGGAACAAATACATAATCATCATAAGCTTCAGGGAGGTTGGTATAAAATTCCATTACAATCCCAGCTAACGCATCGACAGTAAAAGAACAAAAATTTTCCCACTATTGAGCAATAGCCAAACGTGCAACTTCTCCTCCAAGATTTTTAACACCTCGGTCCTGAATTACATTCTTATTTTCACAAATGTTATAAAATCGAGCACTAGTTCTAAAGCTAACAAATCTATGCTCGTCATATTCTACTTTCCTTTTACTCAATCTCGGTGTCATAGCAAATCTAGAAAATTTGAAAAAATTAGAAAAAATTCTAAAATTCGAAAAATCAAAATGGAAAATAGTTTAAACTTCAAATCACTAAATTAGAGTTCATCACCAAAGGATTTTCTCCATGCAATGTGAGATTAATCCTTGGTGAAAATAAAAAAAAAATTTGTTTAAAGTGTAGCTCTTACATAGAGAATATGAAATCCGAAGTCTTTTAGCCTCAAAATCGCCTCAAATCCGACCACAATCAAGCCCTAGCCGCCCAAACCAAAGGTTGAAGTTCACTTAAGCATAAAATGGTGGCCACAGTAAAACTAGTGAATAGGGGTTAAAATATGTTGTCGGGTCGAGGGCGTCGTCAATGACGATTCCAGCGTCGTCGTCGCTGAAGGCCCGAAAAATCCATATTATGATTTTTTTTAATTTTCAATTTTCTGTCAATTTACTCCAAAATTTTAAGTATTTTAACGTAAATTCTTATCTAACAATAATTCATAAAACAAAACATTTCACCAACACGAATTTTCACAAATAACAACAAACTAACTTTCAAATATGAAAGTCCACTTTTTACAAACATAATTTTTAATTACACAATCACACATATTAAACAAACTATTTAAAAATCATCATCAAAATCAAGCCACAACACTAAATGCTATCACAAACTATACACACAATCAAAGTTCAAAATTATAAAGCAAAAAAGAAACAAAAAAAAACAAACCAAATTATATCTACACAATTACACTAAATATATATAATGTTCTAAAATAGATAGAGAATTTAAAGTTTTCAATTATTACACACCTTCTTCAGTGCTTTCTCCTCATCTGATATTTCCCATAGATTGGTAATGAACATATAAGTTGTAGAAGGATCGGTACGAGAATTGATCTGTCAAAATTTCTTTGATCCACCCTTTTTCTTTAAACAACCGAACTAATCTTGCTTCAAAAGTTCCAGTGTGATCAAAATTTTCTTTCGTTCTCTACTCTAGGTGATCAAAAAAGTATTTAAGATCTCCTACTGCATTCATAATACTCTTAAGTTCCCTTTTAATTTTCTTCAATTTCTTTTCGAAAGCAAGCAAACTTCCAACTGTTGGTGGTATTAATGGAGTTGAAGCATGTGAAGATTGATCTATGATTGCTTCTAATACTTCATTTTCATTTCCATAATAATTCTCATATATAGGATTCATGGGCTCCTAAGGTAATAAAGTCTTTTCCCAACTTTCATATAGAACTTAGGCTTGACAACAAATCAAAAACCTGGTAGATGGATGCCCAAGTCCATAAATTGGTCCATTAGTAAGGATACTCCTAATAGATATTAATATAATAGACCCTATATTAATAGGTTTTTCTATTTGAATGTAGTAATTTAAATAGCACATTCTTTGGTAACTCTACTAATTTTCATAGTAGGGAGTAATTTTGCAGCAATAAAGAAAAGTCATAGCTTCAAAGTTAGATTAAGTAATGAAGTGGAGAAACTAACATACCTTTCATCTCGTATATCCCACATATCACTTTCATCCATCAAAAGATTATACACGTCTTGCATCAAATCTTGGGTAGGAATGAAATTTGTATAATGATAGATTGAAATGTTGTCTATCATATACAATTCATTAATCCTTACATGAGTAAATGGTACAGCCTTACCCCTTGAGTAATTCTATGTAGGTTTGCATAAAACTCTTTCACCACAGGTATGACAACCGCAGACATAGTGTAACACAGAACTTCCCAACGCCTTTGCAGAAAAATTTTATCAATCAGACAAGTAGGATTGATTACTCCATGATTAACAAATCCTCTTTCTTTGATCAATCTCCTCTTCTTAATAACTTTGTCATATAATTGCTGCGCGTCGAAACAAATAAACTTTCTTTTATTGAAAACTCCATACCTCAAATTCTTTCTGGAATTGAAATCCATGGAATCCTAAAATAGGAAGTTACTAGGCGTCCAAGATGTTTCTAGTCCTTTTTAAACTAGTCTCGGTGGTTAATATAAAGTGAAATTGGGCCAAAACTGGCCAAAATTCATCTAAAACCGTCCAAACGCACTCGGTATCGTTGGCGCTCCTGATTGGCTCTGCTGGCACTTATGTCCGTTATCTAGTGCGTCGTCGGGGCCCATTCTGGGGTCGTCGACGCCAATGGCCAAAATTACAATTATCAATTTTTTTTATTCAATTCGATTCTAAATTTTTCTCCAATACCAATATTTGACTTAATTTATAATGAATGCAATTGTGAAGGATTATTGTATACTTATATATAAGACACTTAACAAACTAAATAGTAATACATCACAATATAAGTATGGGTTTCCTCCCATAAAGCGTTTGGTTTAACATCGTCAGGCAAACATACCATTTGTTTAGTTGGGTTGACTTAACATTAAAACTTCTTTAAATTGAGGTACGCGCCCTTCATAATAATGTTTCAAACGATGTCCATTAACTTTAAATTTCTTTTCAGTGTTAGGATCTTTAATAACAATAGTTCCATAATTGTAGACTTTAATCACTTTAAATGGTCCTAACCATCTGGATTTTAGTTTTCCTGGAAACAAACTGAATCTTGTATTATATAGAAGAACTTCTTATCCAAGTTCAAATTTCTTCTTATCAATCTTTTGATCATGTCATTTTTTCATTTTCTCTTTATAGAATTTTGCATTATCACATGCTTCATTTCTAATCTCCTCAAGTTCATTGAGTTGTAAAAAATTTTTCTCACCAGCATCCTTTAAATTAAAATTAAATTCTTTAATAGCCCAAAATGCTTTATGTTCCAATTCTACTAGCAAATGACATGTTTTCCCAAAAATCAATATATACGGGGACATTCCTATAAGAGTTTTATAAGCACTTATGTATGCTCATAATGCAGTATCTAGTCTAGCAGACCAATCCAATTTATAATGATTTACAGATTTTTCTAAAATGCATTTGATTTCATGATTCAATATTTCTGCTAGACCACTAGTTTCAGGATGATAAGCAGTAGAGAATCTATGCAATATACCATATTTCTTGATTAGTTTTTTTATTCTCTTATTCCTGAAATGAGATCCTCCTTCAGTAATGATTACTCTCGGCATTCAATATCTTGCAAAAATATTTTTAATTAAAAATTTAGAAACACTTCGAGCGTCACATCTAGGCACAGCAATAGCTTCAATCCACTTAGTCATCTAATCAACAACAAGTAATATATATAAATTTTTAAATGAAGGCATAAATTGTCCCGGAAAGTCTAATCCCCACACATTAAAAATTGTAACTTCTAAACTGTAATTTAGAGGCATTTTGTCTCTTCTAGAAATATTTCTTGCTTGTTGACATCTATCGCATGTTTTAATATATTCATTAACATCTCTAAAAATAGTACAATAAAATCCAGCTTGCAAAATTTTATATGCAGTCTTATTTATTCCAAAATGTCCTCAAAATTCAGACTCATGGTATCTTTCAATTATCTGTTGAGTTTCTTCATAAGTCACACATATTCTAATAACTAAATCCTTACATTGTTTATATAAATATGGATTAACCCAAAAATAGTCTTTCAAATCATAGATAAATTTCTTTAATTGTGGACTCTTGATATCAGGTGTTAACATGTCACTTACAATATAGTTTACTATATCAGCATACCACGGTACATCCATTTCATCAATACTATATAAATGTTAATCAGAGAAATTTTCTAAAATTTTATTTGCAAAATTAGTTAATATTTTTATTCTAGAAAAACGATCAGCTATTTGATTATCATTTCTCATTCTGTCTACCACGGTGAAAACTTCTCACCCCTTTAACATTATTAGGAGGTGGTAATTTTTCTATAACTTGAATTTTTGCAGGATCTACTTTCATGCCTTTTTCAGAAATTTTATGCCCAAGAACAATACCTCCTACAACCATAAATTGACATTTTTCCCAATTTAAGACTAGGTTGATTATTTCGCATATCTCTAGAACTTTTTCTAAATTATTAAGACATAACTCAAACGAAGTCCTAAATACAGAAAAATCATCCCTAAATACTTCCATTCCATGCTCTATAAAATTGTAAAAAATTGATATCAGGCATCTTTAAAATGTTGCAGGTGCATTGCACATTTTAAAAGACATTCTACGAAAAGAAAATGTTCCATATGGGATTGTAAACGTTGTTTTTTCTTGATCCTCTGGAGTAATTAGAATTTGGTGATATCTTGTATATCCATCTAAAATGCAATACTATTTGTTCCCAGCCAATCTATCCAACATTTGATCTAGAAAGGGCAAAGGAAAGTGATCTTTTCTGCTAGCCATATTTAATTTTCTATAGTCAATACAAATTTGCCAACTAGTTACTTGTCTTATTGGTTTCAATTCATTTTTCTCTTTTTCTTCAATAGTCACTCCTTCATTCTTCGGACACAATAAATTGGGCTTACCGAAGCACTATCGAAATAAGATATATAATTCCAGTGTCTAACAACTTTAAAATCTATTTTTTAATAACTTCTTTCATTATTGGGTTTAATCTTCTCTAAGGATCCGCATTAGGTTCATACTGTTCATCTAATAAAATTCTGTGCATACAAATTGAAGGACTAATTCCTTTAATATCTGCTAAAGTCCATCCAAAAGCCTTTTCATACTTTTTCAACATCTCTATCAACTTTTGGTCCTGAATTTTAGTTAACTCAGAAGATATAATAACATGCAATATAAATGACTCTCCTAAAAATACATTTTTTAAATGGGCAGGTAATATCTTCAATTCAAGTTTAGGTGGTTTAATACTTAAAGGAATAAGATTTTTACTATCATTTTCCAGCAGGTCTAATGCTTCAAATTTGCCCTGAATATAATCTAAATCTTCTTCTTTTACTTCATTTTTAGTATCAAAATTTCTCCTTGCTTTAATTTGTTTTTGTATTCATACTTAAACTACTCATTACTTAGATAATCAACTACTTCCATACTGAAACATTGATTATCTTTTTCTATTACAGAATATTTCATAGCTTTTGTCATATTAAATTTCACTTCATGATCATTAACTCTCATCATTAATTCTCCTTTTTGCACATCTATTAAAGCTCTCCTTGTTGTGAGAAATGGTCTCTCTAAAATACTGAGAATCTCTTTATCATCCTCCATATCCAATATTATAAAGTCTATAGGGAAAATAAATTTATCCACTTTTACTATCACATCTTCTATAACACCTTTTGGATAAGTTATTGATCGATCAACTAAGTGAAGAGTTACAGTAATAGGGGAAATTTCTCCTCAATTTAAACGTTTAAAAATTGATAAATGCATATGATTGATACTCGCTCCTAAATCACATAAAGCTTTTCCGTAAAACTTTTCTCCCATTGCACAAGGTATAGTAAAACTACCAGGATCTTTAAAATTTTATGGAAATTTTATCGAAGCTTTTTCTGAATAATAGTACTACACTCTTCACTAAGTGCAACGGTCTCATGATCTGTAAACTTCCTTTTTTTGTTTAATACATCTTTCATAATCTTAACATAACTTTGCATTTGTTCCAAAGCTTCAACAAAAGGAATATTTATCTTTATTTTTCTGTTTCAGTCTTTAAATTTAACGTAACTTCTTAAGGATTTCCAAAAATTTTGTGAATTGTTTATCTTTATTTTTCTATTTCAATCTTTGAGGAAACTGAGGTAATGGTTTTTCTACAGGGCTCTGTTTTTGTTCATTTTCCTGTTGATCAATTTCCATTTCTTCCTTTTCTTCATCAACTTCTGTTTCTCTTTGGATCCTTGTTTCAACTTCTTTTCCACTTTGTAATTGAATAGCTTTCATTTCTTCTTTATTTTAATATTTTGGATTAACTTCCACAGTACTTGGAAGAATTTCAAAAGGTCTATTACTAAGTGCAGTAGCAATATGTCCTAATTGATTTTCAATATTTCTAATAGCAGCCCCTTAGTTCTGTATTTGAGTTCCCATATTCAACTTTACTTCTTCCATCGTCAACTTATTTTCCTTAACTTGTGGGTTAGGGTTGAAGTTAAATTCCAAAGGATAATAAGGTAAAAAATTAGGATTTACTTGATTGTTCAAATTTTCAGATGGATTCACCAAATTTTATAATTATTCCAACTAAAATTAGGGTGATTTTTCCAATCAGGGTTAAAATAGTTAGAATAGGGATTGTTAATTTGATTATTTATAGCGCTTAAAGTTTCATAAGATGAACGAGTATGAATAATCTATCATATTGAATTTTCCTCTAATACTAGGGGTACTTGAGAACAATTCATTCCCATTTGATCAATCTTTTTAGAAATAGCAGCAATTTGAGACCCCAAAATAGACATTGCATCAGAATCATGAATACTAGCTACTCTTTTAGGATCTACCCTTTCAGAGGGCCATTGAAAATTATTAGTAATCATTTCTTCAATTAAGGAATATGCTTCATCAAAATGTTTTGACATTAATGAACCTCTCATAGCAACATATATAATAGATCTCAGTGATCCCACTAATCCACTGTAAAATGTTTGAATTATTAACCAAACTGGTAAAGCATGATGTGGACATTTCCTAAGAAGATTGTTAAATCTTTCTTAGGCTTCATATATCAATTCCCCCTCAAACTGACAAAAAGATGTAATATCATTTCTAAGCTTAGCGGTTTTCGAGGGTGGAAAATATTTAGACAAGAATTTTTGTGATAGTTCTCCCCAAGTTCTAATAGATCCATGTGCTAATAAATTTAACCAAGCTTTGGCTTTATCCCATAGTGAAAAAGGAAAAAGTCTAAGCCTAACAACATCATTAGACACTCCGTTATATTTAGATGTAGCACAAATTTCAAGAAAAATAGCAAGATGTAAGTTAGGATCTTCAGTAGGTGATTCTTCAAACTAATTATTTTATATCGTTTGGATAATAACAGGTTTAAGCTCAAATGAATTAGCAACAACATCGGGATTTTGAATAGTTAAGTGATGTTCATCAGCTATCGGATTCGCATAATCTTTTAATGGTTTTTGTCAATTTTTATTTATTGGATTATCTGAGTTATTCGCCATTTCTTGTAAATTTTTAATTTCTCTTTATTATTTTTGAATTTTTGTAATTGTACATTCTAATTCTGAATCATAAGGTACTACACCTTTAGATCCAATATTTCGCATAAACAAATAAAACAAGCAAAGTAAAAAACTCTAATAAAAATATTTCTTTTTGGATTTTTTATTTTTAATTTTTTATTTATTTATTTTTGGAATAATAATATTTTTTTTGGTATATATTTTTTCTCTAAATTTCCTAATTTATCAAAGCTATTTGATTCAACTGTTACCTTCCCTCGCAACGGCGCCAAAAACTTGATCTGACTTTTTATTGAGATAGATTGTGAAAAATTTAATTAAATATAATCAATTAATATTAAAATTCTACGCAAGTATACTTATTTTTATCAAGTAATAATGGAATTTCTATTTAAGCCTGAAGTATCGATCCTACGAGGAAGGTTTAAATTGGAAATGACAAATTTGCTAGGAAATTCATAGAAAGTAAATTGAAATCACTGTCACTAATTTCAATTATTAAGATGCAATCAAAATTAAATTTCTAAACTATTATCAAATCAAATATGAAAAATTTAAAACAGTAAATATTAATCTATTAACATTGTTTATCTAACGGAGATTCTTATGTGAAAAGCATCCTTCTGACTACAATGAAGCTACGGTAAAATGAGATGAGTTAAATGTTCATAATATGTATTGTACCAAATAGGAGAAATTGTAATTCTCTACCCTGATATAGTGCATAGAAAATCATTGGCTAATCTTAGTGTTTTCTCTCTAAATTTGTGGCTAGGCTAGGAGGATATCGGCTCCTACTCCAGAGCTCTCACTTCCCTTCACCTGAAGGCTAGCTCTCGCTACAATTTTTAAACACTAAGACTGAATTAAAGATTTTAGTTCGTCACCCTAAAGTTTCTCCAATTTTACACCCAACAAAGTATATTTCTCTATTTATTTGCACTTCATTTCATAAACGATGTTATCCTTCATTGAATTAAATGTGATTCTTACTTTCTGTTAGAACTCGTACTTCATTTCCTGGATCATATATTTCACAACACATTTTAGCAATTCAATTAACCAGATCAAAGAGTAAATTATGTTCTGAATTAAAAAATTATCACAATTTATTCTACAATTTAATATTGGCACTTTCATATTATCTCTTCATTTCACCATATCTCAGAGTAGGGAGAAAAATAGAGGGAACTACTCAGACTTCATGAGAAATAAATAATAAAACACAAATTTCATATATAAAATAAAATTCATACACATTGATAAACAAACAATGCTTATCTCAAAACTCTTTCTTAAAGCAAATCCTTTGTAGCCTTTCTTAGAAATGTAGGAAGAAGATATCTCATACTTTTCTCTTTCTCCAACACTCTTACAGAAAGTTCCACACAAAATCTCACCACAAAAACTCTAAACTATGAAAACAAAATCATTAATTGACTCCAATATGGAAGTGCAATGGAATGATGTGGTGCAAAAAATGAAAGTAGAGGAGTGAAAAATGTTGAGGATCCCATTTTTTAATGAAATTCGGCCCCAAATAGAGCCTAAGGTCGGTTTCCCAAGAGGTGCCTCCAAAAACTCTTTAAAGAGTCATCCAAATACATCAAACCTTCTAGAAACCGGGTCTGCACTGCCTTTAGCGCTGGTTTGGCTCCGTCAGCACTAAGTAAAAAAGCTCCGCGTCAATTTTTTCTGCATCGTCGGCGCTGCTGGCACTGAGCATTTCTTTAAAAAATGTCAGTTTGACTCTAAATTTCATCCTTGTTGCTTTCTTTTTGCTTTAAGCCCTAAAAATCAACAACATGCAGGAAAATATCAATATACCTTCCATTAAAATGCAATATCATCAAAAATAGGTATAAAATATGGGTCTAAAAATGCATATTTTTTTGTGAATCACACGGTACTGCTGACCACAACCGACCGCTCTACATCTCTGTTAATATCGATAGATTCGTATTGTCCAGAGTTTGGTTAGATTTTAGAGCATCACTCAACTTAATGAGTCTACAGACATTGGCCTATTTAGATATTGAAGCTCAAGAGCTTACAATCGATAAAATGATTTTAAGAGAATGTAATCAGAAGGGAGAAAGAGCCCTTGGATCAATTACACTGCTTATGAAATTTGGAGAATTAGTAACAACCTCTAAAATTTCATATCATTGATGCCGAGACCTCATTCAATGCTCTACTTGGTTGATCATGGATTTATGAGCACAATATGGTTTCGTCTTCCCTATATTGGTGCATCAAATATTACAAGGAAGGACAAGAACACTGTATTAAGAGTGATTTACAGTCATTCTCAGTTCATGAAGTTAGCATTCATAAAGACGCTGCCTACTACGCGCCTCCAAAGAAAACAATCTTCTCTCGAGAGGTTGTGATAAATAAAAGTGAAGATTTAGAAGGATCATAAGGGCAAAGCCATTCAGCTCCACTTCAGCAACCTTCCACCACTCTTTCGTAATGAGATGGTGGGGGGTTTTTTTAGTTCGCGCATTTGAGGTCGAGGCTGGGGGCATGGACGAGGAAGAAACAATATATTTGCTGGATGAACTAAGCCGACCATCAATATTGATGATGAAAAAAGCTCCGATGAGGAAATAATGACAAAAAATAGAAGAAACCACTTTACGAGATATCCTTAAAAGATATGCATAAAAGTGAATATGAGTCGATGTATGATCGGATCAACCACTTTGTGAATTCCATGACCCTTACCCCAACTCTCCCTCAAAAGGTCAAGAGTTTAGAGGTCGAGGAAGTTCGTAGCATTGGTTCAAAGCTGATCAATTTTTACCGTGCTTCCTCTTCTATAGTCTTGAAAATCATGTAAAATTAGAAGAGGATTCTAATGAATTAATGGAATTACCTTTTAGTTACTTTTTTCTTTGTGTACAAAAGTTAATTCAATAAGGATATGTGCCAAAACAAATGCCAAAAGATAAGTTTTAACTCTTTCAAAACTTATGGAATATTAAAATTCAATCACCTAATTCGAAAGAAGGTCTAGGGTTTGGTACCATAGGACCAGTCTTTGATTCAAAATTTTTATTGGCGCTATTTTTGGTAAAAGTCGCCTGTAGGAAGATGTCGGTTACCGGAATCAAAATCTCGTCACCCGCTTCAGAAGGATGTTTTAATTTACATATATATTTAGTTTAGAAAAATATGAAATCAATCTGACCCCATATTTTTTATAGTTTAAATCAAAGAGCACTGTACCTCAAATCCTATATCTATCCTGAAGGATAAACACAAGACTTGAGGATGAGGCTCGATCAAATAAACTAAGGAATATATGACATATGTTTGGTCTGTGAAACCTTTATATTTGCCGACAAGTTCATCTATTTAATATAAAGAATTAAATAGGGTTCATATTAAGGTGGGTTTGTACATGCTTCTTATAAAGGCAAGCCCCTATAGTTAATTATATCTTAAATAAACAAAATTCACCTAAGAAGACTCTCGATAAAAATCAAGAAACATTATCTTTAAGGATTTCAAAAGAATATGACTTTTCAATGAGATCGGACGTAGAGGTGTGAAAGGGGATTTGTTGAAATTTGGAACATTTATTACAGAATCCATATGAAGAAGAACTAGGGGATGTCATGGATCCAGAGGAGAACCTCAGTCACTTCCCAAGCTATTCTAATGTTTGGCTTCAGTTTTGAGGAGAAATATTTAGGTGTTTCATCCTGCCAATATTATTAGTTAGGGCTTACATTCGTGTGAAATGATCACCTAAATAGCCTGGACGATGTGAGGAGTTAGGTCGTGACGAACGATGACCTCAGAATTCTAAACGAGTTAGGGCTTATAGTGTATAGCAGAGCTATACAAAGGCCTAAAGTTAAGGTGAGGATTGAAGTTGCATAAGCAAGCAACCTTGAAGTCCTATGGATTTGTTGTTTAATTCTAAGGAAGGAAGATTGATTTAGCTAGGAAAGACAGGTTTTGTTGTTGAAGATGGCCATACTGCCCACCATGCTAGCTCCAAGCTCCTTGCCGCGACGAGTTTGAGTTTTCTAGTGTGTCAAGTTATGATGTCAAATCTGATTGCCCTATGGTTGAAGTTCTTTAAATTTTATGAGGGCATGTTAAAGTTGATTAGAGTGACAACGGTTAGGATCCTACGGTTCCCTCGTTCTGGCACCACTATTTTCTATTGGATTCACTTAGTTCAAATGAACTTATTAAACTCAACTTTATGAGTTCCATAATTTCATTTAGACCATGGAAAGCTTCATTAGAAACCGTAGGTTACCTCCTCCGAGGATTTCTTGATTATCTGATAGAGATGTCTTAATTTAGTTTAAGATGTAGTTTTGTGTGATGTTTGTGATTAAATTTTGAGTTGTTTTATATTTTGAATGTTGTGGAGGTGAATTTTATCTTAGTTGATTTTAGTTTTAATTTTAATTTTGGTTAAAATTTTATGGTTATCCTGATAATTTTTTAGTTTCCATGCAGGGTGGCATCGTTGTTTAGCATGCAAATTTGCAAATAAAAAAAAGTACAGTATGAAAATACAAGAAAGACAACACTAAAAACTATTAAAACGTAACTGGTGAGTTTTCCCGTTCCACCACCTGAAACTCAAAAAGCATGTTAAGGCAGTTTATATAAAACAAGGAAGTAAAATTTTCATGACCTACCTAACCCTAGGTCATATCTTGGAGGGTCCTTAGAAGTTTAATTAAGGATGATGTTACCAAACAAAATATATTAAGTTTAGTAGATCTCTGAGTTATCCAACATATGTAGAGAAAGAAGCAGGTCTGTGCTACTCTCTCGCTGCCTGGTGGAAAATCCCGAGTCCTTTTAAACTTATCATGTTGCTTAATAATTCATCCTGTGAATACCCTTAGTTCTTAGTGAACATTGTGTCTCATTTATCCCTAAGAGTAAGGTAATTATCATCTGTAATTTAATTTTGAAGATTAAGTGGGTGAAGACCCTTAAAGAGGCAAGTTAGTGTTTTTGGAACACTTAACCAAATTTTGGTCCTAATTAGGCTTGTAGTGTTTGAAAGATGTTTTAATTTTAAATGATGTTTATTTTTCTAATCCTTATTTAAATGAAACTTGATTTAGCCTAAGTCACTATTAAGCCCTTAAGACCTAGGTGAGTGTCTTAATTAGCTTTGAAAAGATTAAGCTTTAGGTGGTCGTAATTCATGATTTGAATTTTATCTGAAAATCAAAATAGGGGCATTAAATTGATTAATTATTGACTTCAAATGTCATACCATAAGTCCTAGGTTCGTTTTATTTTAATTAACTTCCAAATTCTAATAATTTTTAGAAATTTATTAACTTATATTTTCAATTAGTATAGTGAGGTTGGTTTCTACCAATTAACTCCTTGTGTTTCAAACATCTAAATTAAGATCAAAGGTTACCCATTTCCCTCCTTGAATTAAGCGAAAATGTTAATTAACTAAATTTCTAAAATTACACATCTGCCCTTAAGGTTCTAACACTTCATAATCTGTCACATTCAATTCAAATGACTTTAAAACTTTTATCCTACCTCATTAATGAGTCAAGTAAGACATCAAATGAGAGAATGTGAGTGTTAAAATTTTAATTTAATTTATATAATTATTTTCATGCAAAAATAGAAATTTTCAATGAAAATTCCTAACTTAACCCAGGTAAATCTTAATCTCTTGAATTTTTTACTGGAGGTAGACTTAGATTAGAGAAACCTCGGGACCAAATTTCAAGATTTTTTGAATTTTACTTCAATTTTAAGAATTATTTTAAGTTTTGGGGTATTTATTAAATATAAAATATTACAAATGGAGAAAATTAAGTTTTATATTTTTGAAAAATCCTCCTAATGTTAGAGAAGTTAGAGGAGAAAATTTTAAATTTTTTCTAAGTTTTATTTAATTTATTGGAATTATTCTTAGTGGAAACCCATTTTAGCCTTTAAAAATCTTTTTTAAGCATTGAAATTTAGTATCATTATTTAGAAAATTAGGAAAAATATTGTAATTATTCCTAAGTGCTTAGGAAGCAATTTAGAACATTTCCATTAATTTTATCATTTTTGTGATTTTTATGGATTTTTAATTATTTAAATATTTAAAATAGGTTAAAAATCAAGTTTTTATTTTAAAGGCTAAAATGGGTTAAAAATAACCATGCATGTAGTAATATCACCATGGCTTAAAATTTTAGCATAATATTGCCTCTATCTTAGGGAACATTCCTTGATTTTTCCAAAGTTAGAGGAGGTTTATAAAGTCAGTGGTATAGAAAAATCAGGGAATGTACCTTAAGATAGAGGCAATAATATGCTAAAATTTTAAGCCATTGTGATATTACTACATGCATGGAGAATCAAAATATCCAAATCAATGTTTAATTAATTAAAAATAAAATATGCATCACATGGACTTAAAATTATTTCCACCTTGTTCTCCTCTGTTCGCTGAACAAGAGAGTATTTTTATTTTATTTTCATAATTTTTCTACACCAAGATATGAATTTTTAAAGCTAGGGTTAATTTTCTGATTTTTTAAATCCCTATTTATTTGTTCAAACGTGCAGCGCGACATTAACCTACGACAGCTCCGAAGCTCCACGCGACGCACTCCTATTCGATGCCGCCATCCACCTCAATGCTGACTCAACCTACGGTTTACTTTTTGAAGCGTTGTTCGGCTACATCTCAACCATCCATCTGATACACGCGCAATCGAACGACGCTCCGTCATCATCCCCAATAGCCTGGCCCAATAACCGTCCATCTTCTAGCCTTAAAATCTCTCTCATTTCTTAACCAAATTAAGTAATTTTTTTTAGCACTCGCCTAGACTAGAAGATCACATCCATATGGTTATAATACCATGATATCAACTAAAAACAAATGGAGAGTTCAAATAGGCTCGGGAGTAAGAGAAGTTTTATACCTTTACTCTGAGAAGTGAAGCTTCGATCAGAGAGTCTTGACACGTTCGTCGTGATGTAAAGTGACTAGGGATTGAGTCTCTAGTTTTGGTGTGAGGCCTAGGTATGATTTCGATCATGGCCAGATTTGGGTGTTGGTCTAGAGCTATGGTAGAGGCTCTATGAGAGGGGGATTTGATTGGGCTTAAGCTTCTTTCATTATTGTGAAGGTGTGGATAAAGTTAATTTGAGTTTGGTGGACTATGGAGTTGTATTAGGCTCTTCCCTGATTTTTTAGAAGATTTTAAGCTCAAAATTGAACTTCGATAGTGGAAATTTGCGAGGGAAAATAGTTGGAATTTACTGAGGGGGTCTTAAGGAAGCTTTGTGAACAGTTTAGAGAGGTCTCTCTAAAAATTTTTCAGCACCTCCTCCCATGGTCGTGGGTGGTACTTTTTATAAAAATTGCTAAAGGGTGACTGTCATGGCCAATTAGGGGGTGCATTATGCTACTTAGGTGGAGGGCAGAGGATATCTACAATTTAATTTGACTGAGCTAGTTTCTAGGTTTGATTTGGGTGAAGTTCCATGGGGGTGGCTCTCAGTTTTGAGCTTCTACGGCCACTAGGCTGGCCGGCCATGGTAGGGGGAGGTGGATATGTGCTCAGGGCATCTAGGGGAATCTGTCAAAGCAACTTAATATGTTTAGGCTTTGTTTTGGAAAAAATATCCCAAGCTTAAGCAAATATGGCATGAAATCCCTTAATTTAGGGGACCTTTGGTCCATGTCTTAGCTTAAGTCATTTTAAGTGGTTTAGGCTGGTCACTAGGGTCCAACTAATGGATGTGGAATCATTAATTTGGAGACTTTGGGGTAGTTAGGTCATCTTTAGTGCATGGGTTCAATGTGGGTTCAATTGATCAAAGCTTGGGTTTGGGCTAGTATAGCCATATCAATTTTCAAAATTGAATAATCAAAATTGTGTAAATGATTGTTATGAAGATTTTTGGTAAAGGGTTGAAATGATTTTGAGTTTAATTGGTAGGTCAATTTGAGGGGTTTTTGAAATTTGGCTAATTTGGGCATGTTGGGTTAGACATGGGTCTAGGTTGGGCTAACCCTGGGCTAAGTCCAAATTGAATGGTCCACATAATCAACAAAGATGTTGTGAAGATTTTTCATGAAGGGATAGAGTGCAAATTTTGGGCCTAAGGCCATCAATTTGGTCTGATTTTGAGACATGGTCAATTTGGGGTAAATTTTGGGCTTTTGGAGTTAGGTTGGAATTAAATTAAATTGAGGCCTCACCAATCCCAATTGAAGGTCAAGGTTGATGTGTGGGGATGTTATGAAGGTTTTTCAACAAAAATTGTGGCCAATTGAGTGGACTATGGGTTCAATTTGGTGGAACCAAGTTTTAGGGCCAAAATTGGGTGTTAGGTTTGGCTCAAAATTGGGTTAAAATCATGGAAAAATTGAGCTTGGATTTGGTCTATATGGGTCATGTCAAAGGTTAAATGGAGTTTAGAATTTAAATTGGGGTAAATTAAGACCAATTGGATAAACATTTTGGGTAATTTGGGGAAATATGGGCCTTTAAAGGACAATTTGGGGGTTTTGGTAAAAGATGGTCAAATTGGCCAAATTGAGTCATGTGATAGTTGAGAAAAATGAAATTTGGATTATTTGGGAGGTTTTAGGAATTATTGGGATTTCTTTTGGAAATTTTGGAATTTTGGGGTAAAGAAGGGTGTCTTAGTAATTTGGCCAATTTTGGTGATTTTCGGTAACTTGGGTGTTTTCAAGGTGTTTGAAATGATTTTTGAACGAACTTCGTTATTTTGGGTAAAATTGAGAATTTTGGCCAAATTTAGGGTCCCAAGGGTATCTAGGTAATTTGGCGGGATTTAGGGGTAAAAGGATAGATTGGGTATATTGGTAGAGTTGGAGTGTCAACCACCATCAATAAGTCATGGACCAATGGAAACCAAATTTTGGGTCCTCTATGTAGTGGTCTTAGCTAAACCCTAGCTTAGGGCTAGTCGGTTTAAGGGACCACCTACATGAGTCTTCCAAAAGTATCAAGGGACCAAAGCATAGAAGTTTAAGTTTAGGATTGTGAGTGATTGTGAGTGCAAATATGTACCTTAAGCCCTAGGCCATCACCTAGGGTCAACCCTAAGGTCCAGCAGTCCTAAGGGTAACTTCTCTTGAGTTCCCCCACATTGACCCTACCTACTAAGTGCTAGAGGTTAGAACTAATATGTGGGACTTCAAGTTCAGTAGAGAAGAGTTTGAGTTTCTAATGGTGAGGGTTCCTTTTCTAGTTTTCTAAAAATAGTCAATAGGAAAGTCCTATGGCTAGACCTTAGGCTACTAAAGAGGAAAAACTAAACCTCAACAAAAAGTGAGGTCAACAATTTTGAATGGTCGTTACTAGCGGGTCGTAAGAGGATTGCCTCGTTGTAGAGGATGACTCTCAAGATCAGCTAATAGAAGACGTCCCACCAGAATTTGAGGAAAAAATTAGATCAATTATTAATGAATTGAAGGAAAATTAACCTCAGGACTACGGAGCAGCCTCGACCTATATTTATAAGTTCCTTACTCAAAGAGGAAGAATCTATAGAGCTAATCAAGTTACTGTCAGAATTCAAAGATTGCTTCACCTAGAGCTATGATGAAATGCCAGGATTATCCCCATAATCACAGTGTATAGGCTAGGGGTGGACAAGGATATGACCCCAATAAAGCAAGCTCTCAGAAGAATGCGCCTTGAGATAGAGCAACAAGCCTTTGCCGAGGTGAAGGCATTGATAGACGCTAACTTTGTGCAAGAAGAGAAATACCCCACATGATTTGCCAACAATGGCAAATCCGTGTTTGTGTCAACTTTAGCGATTTGAACAAAGCATGTCCAAAGGATGAATTTTCGTTACCGATACCAGAAATTATGAGATCTAAACTGTTCTTATAAAAATAAATAGCAATTTGTTTAAAAAGTACAAGAGGGTTGCATGTTTATTGGTGTAAGTGTTAAGGATGTGGTCATGTCACTGTAATAAGTCTTACTAATGTCTATATATCTAAGATAAGGAATCAGATCTAAACTCTTCTTATAATAAACATGACTCACAGAACGAAGTGCCCCTAACATACTTTAGTTGCATATTAGCATTGGTTAAGGTAATATAAGTTGGAAACGTACCCCAATTTTAAAACCTTTCCATAAGAAAAGAGAAATGCTATATACCATAGTGATATAAATTTGTAGTTTTTTGAAAGCAATATCTATAGATTTGTGTCCCATTTCAATTAAGTATCGATGGATTACCCCATCCCTTATATTAATGGTTTAATGATCCCCCTTTACTATCAGAAAATTGTATTTAGTACATTTCAAAATTATTCTTTATTTATATAATGTTCTATTTGATGTTCTACTTATGTAGGAAAGATGTTTGATTTTTAGAATATTCTATTGATTTCATAAGAGTGTCTTATTTACTTCAATGGGCCAACACCTTCGTGTTCAACTACAAGGAAAAAAATATTAACACTAGTGCTAATAACAATATATATAAATAGAAAAATTGTCCCTTAGTTAATATTATAAAGAGAAATAAAAAGAGAATTTATAAAGGATTTGTCGGATTGTTAGAGGCCATCCTTGTGTCTAATCCTAATAATACTAAATAACAAATTTCATTCATAATTGAGTTTATTTTTGTATAAATTAAGGATGAATTTTTTTAGAATCAACTAAATAACTTAACACTTATACATTAAATTTAACATGTAGTACATTTAGTCCTAAGTTCCACTTTATCAAACTTCCCTCGTTACAGGATGAGCACGAATATACAACATAAGTTAGCTAAATACGTTCAAAAGTTCTTAGACAACTTATTTATTTTGAAAGTGTTAGTCCATATGCTTTTCCTATACTTTTTTGTCAAAGAAAAGAATGACACTTGAAGAATTTACCATGATAGTCCTGAAATTAATAAAACAAAAATTAAGTAGCGGATCCACAGCCCGAGATTAGAGGATATGTTGATCCACATAAATGGACCTGAAATCTATTATAAAATAAATTTATGATGTTTATACTATCAAGTTAAAGTAAGACTTGGTGATGAGTGGAAAATAACACCGACTTACAAAATGATAATCTCAAGTGTTTATCATACGTTTTGATTTTTTAAATTGACTAAGCGTCTTCATAAGAAGTATGACTAAAATCTTACAACCATTTATCAGGCAATTTGGCGTGGTACATTTTAAAGACATCCGAATAATTAATAAACATTTATATATACACAGCTAATTTGAAAATCTTAAAAAATGTTTATTCCTAACTTAGGGGACTATTTAGTTGCTAATATTAAGATGTGAGCTCTTGCTACTAACGATATGTGTTTTTAAGGTTTAAAAATCTCTAAGGATCTGGTATAAGCTAATACTATAAAGAAGTGAGAACTAATTACAGAATGACTCTTCCATAATCAATGCATGATACCAGTAGACTGAAGTGGTTACATTTATAGGAGGCTTACCAAAGGATTTAATTTTATTATTGCACCCATTATGAATTGCCAGGAAAAATGGAGCTTTTAGGGAACTCCTATAGTTGCTTAGGCTTTGAAAAGTGGGGCCGCTCAATTCTTATTTATATAAAACACCATAAAAAGCACATATAATCTCTACAAAATGATTAGCATCATTAGCATTATAGGAACTAGCCTAGTTTCCATTTTGTTGCACTCAATTCCTCTCCTTTTCATCATTGTATGTGGTGAGAAGCGGCGTTCGAATAGGCGACCTCAGTGGCATGGTCAACTTGCTCCCTTTGCTGTCGTAGTAGATGGCGCCGGAGAACTCCAGCGGCTGACATTTTTCTCCCATTAATATTGTTTTCTTCCACACTTCATCTTCCTCTTGTTCCTCATTCTCCTCCTCCATCGTCCTCATTGAATGTCTCGAGAATCGTTTTCTCAAGGTACAGCCGGTTGTTAACCTTCTAATTCCATTAGAAACAAATGGAATAACGTATCGACCAGAGGAAAACCGCGAATCAAGTTTGCGGCCAACGGCCGCCGATTTCACCCGCCGAGTTGCGCTTGACAAGTGCCGCTGACACGTGGCCAATAGCTCGGCAGCCCTTTCAACTAGTCCGTTGGCAACCATTAAGGATGTACTGCAGAAGGGAATAAGAAAAATGGTTTGTCTCCTGATGAAGCTAACTCGGGTATTTATAACGAAAAATAGCAGAAAAACGGGATGGTCGCGTAGGAATTATTGTAGTGCCAAGGTGTTGACGGACTGGATCGCCATGGGATCGGATCAATGACGTCGATGGTGCTGGTTCTACGGTGATTATGCATGAATATATTTAGTAATTTAATTTCGTCAGCTGTATCGTGTTGGTAAGGGGAAGGTGACCAGTTTTTTGCGGCCGTGGCGCATGGCTCACCACAAAGAAAGAAAAGCCTTGCCGCGTGGCAGATATTTATTTGGATACATTCGCATTAGAAGGCTTCATTCGTAAAATTGCTTCATTATTCCACTAGGCTCGTTCAACGCTATTGTCAGATGACAATTTCGTACATTTATATTACATTTGTGAGATTAATTAAGTTTATTTTGTAATTGGGTTAAACTTTTAGCACAGCTACTATATATATATATAAGCAACCAAAGTGTATATTAAAATAAAAGTTTAAGGCAGAAAGGAGCTAGTGACCAACTCTAACAAGAGGATGGTTCACCATGTCCCATATAAAAAGTAAATCAAGAATGTAATCATAAGAGTTACATAACTTACAACTAGAACGAGTTGCCTGTTTAGCCAGATAATCAGCAAGTCTATTAGCTTCTCTACAAGAGTGAGACCATCTTAGGTTGAAAAGGGCGTTGAGGAGTTGAATTTTCTTTTAGAGGATCAAATTCTGCCAAGAGCAAATAGAGATGACAACACAACATTGGAAGGTAAGGAAGCCGCCTCAATATGCAGGTTACAGAACATTAGATGTCTAGTAATAATCAAACACTTCATTACCACAACCAATTCAGAGTAGGATGCATCAACATAAGAACAAGGAGATGTTAAGTAGCATAACTAAGTTCCTTTGTTGTTTTTGAAATCAACGCTTGTGCCAGCCTTAGAGAGTTTAAAGCTCCCATCCACGTTGGCTTTGATGTAAGGAGAGTCTGAAGGTTTCCAATAAACAAACCTAGTGAATTTATTACCATTATGGGCTCAGAGATAGAGAGGTTATTAGAATTGTTCACTGAAACAGCTTTGGACATGAAAGATTTGATATTTAGCATAACCTGGTCTTTAGTTTGAACCTTCCTAAAATTCTTCCTTAGATTTCTTTCAATTGAGATAAATAAAGAGAAAATGTAAGATATAACATTCCTGATATGTTTTTGGAGTAATAAGTGCACAAGTTAAGCAAGCATGGGTCCACAATGGCGTAGCTATTAACAGTACAAAAAATGCTAAGCCTATTAGAAACGACACCACAAATATATGAAGAAAAAAAAACATTAGGAAGAACGGCGATTAAAGGATTCTTCATCCTTGCCACAAAGCAGGCAGAAGATGGCATTTTTAGCCCCTTTAATTTTATTTAGTCATCAAGAGGCAGTAAGTTTTTAACCCAACCAGACAGAAGTTGGGATACTTTAAGCTATCATCAAAATCATCATGATAGTAATTTTTTAATTGCCTCAATAGAGATCAATAAAGCCAATAGCTCAGGTTGCCTTCTAATTATGGTCTGGTTGATGCGGCAACCACAACAATAATATAATTCAGGATATTTAATATTTCTTTAAATCTTTATTGCCGCTACTCCTAGCAATTTAATGTATTATTTATCAAATTCAAATATTCACTACGACGTTAACGCAAGTGTACGTAGTACTCAAGTAATATAGAGCTCTAACGGAGTCCTAAGTATTGATGGCACAAAGAAGTTTGGAGTTCTTATAATATTAACTCAAAGAAACTCTAATTAAACAGTAAAAATAAAATAAAAATCTAAACCCTAAACCCCAAAAAAATAAAAAAAAAATAAAAAAAAAAAAACACTTAGATATGAATGTAAGTCGAAATTTGTGTTTTCAAACTAAGTGAATTATATCTACTACTCTTATATCTAAATGCAAAGTAAATTATAAGTTCACTAATACTAAGTTTTATGAATAAGGGTTAAACGTTTAAATAGTATTCTTCCCCTCGCAATGAGATTTATAATCAGTGAATAATTCAAATGGTTTTTAAATTATATTGTGTCAAATAGGAACATACATTTCCCTTACCCTCTTACAAGTGCATAAAGAACATTGTCTAATCTAGAGTAAGTTTCCAAATCCTTCTTTGGGCTGAGAAGATACTAGCTCTCACTCTAGAAATCTCACTATTTCTCCACCTGGAGGCTAACTCAAAAATCACCATTTTATCCCCATCAAAACTTATTTCCTTACTTATTTTCACTTAACCACATAAACTACATTCTCATCCAAGAGATTGAATGGATTCTTACTTCGTTGAGAAAAGTATAGCTATTTCGGATCATTATGTTTCACAATAAATTTTAACTTAACAATTGGCCAATTGATTAAATAAATGATGTTTGAAGTTTGAATCATCTTAATTATGAAATTAAAAAACTTCTAAACAATTTCAATTCTTCACATGACTGTTTCTCACTGCAGAGACAAAGACAAAGCCAAAGCAAACAACTTAGATTTCTTGAGGAAAAAACAAGAAAATTTCGATTTATATATAAAAATAAGTTTACACAACAAGAACAAGTAAAAAAAGTAAAGTATGATTTATTTATCTCAATCTCCTCCTTAAGCAAATCCTTTGAATGACCTTTGAATCACTTTCTCTTCTTACAATATCACTTAATTATCTCCCAAAAATGTTGTGAAGAAGATATCTTTCACTTCTCCTCTCCTCATACAACTCTAAGAGACAATATTCTCTTTCACTCTTCTTCAATAACTCTCCTCTTCTCTTCCTTTGTGCTGCCCTTTTCTGTAATAAAATCATTATTAAATAGCATAGGGCCAAATTTCCAAGAGTCATCTATGGTACCTTTTCAAAATTCATCCAAATTCAATGAATTTAAGGGAGAAACCATTTTTGGCATCTAACTGTTGTGCCTAGGCGCCATCTCCTCTGTATACTAGCACTTAGGCGCCAGATCCTAACACCTAGGTGCAAGGTCAACTTTCACAATTGTCTTCCTTTAACTCGAAATTCTTTTCTTTCTACTTCTTTTAGCTCCAATTGCCCCAACTTAGTATACCTGCAACAAAAACATAGAAATACCTTTCATTAAAATACAATATCACTAAAAATATGCATTAAATGCGTATATAAAAGTAG
>NEWO01000091.1:821405-857272 GCA_003013225.1 Phalaenopsis aphrodite
GTTCCACTATCCGTAGTACAACTCCACACAAAACATAAAAAATACATGTATAAATCCAAAAAAAAAATATACCAACAAAAGAAGCATACCCAAAATTACATGTATAACAAAAATTGTGAACATATTTAAAACTAAAAAAGCAAAAGGTAAACAGCATCCAACAAGATCTGCCAATCCATGCTCTGTAAACATCCAAGCATCCCAACAGATCAACATCCAAAAAATCATTAGCAAGCATATCGGGCTGTGAGCAAAGATGCACCATGACTCAATCTAAGCAAAAGCTGTGTCATTTCAAGTAAGCATATCTCGACCGAACTAAACAAATATTGCAGCTCCTGAGAAAAGTAAGTTAACTCCCTTCCAAATAAGAAAAAAAGAATTGTAAAGAGAAAGAGTATAGTTATGCCAAATGATCCAGTGGGCATAAGGGGAGGCCATCCAAACCAAGAAAAAATTAGTGCAGGCTCTTAACATAGCTCTTCGTGCGGCAAAAGTTATTTCTGAGTTATTTTTCAGGTTATTTTTGGGTTATTTTTAATAATACCAAAATAACCCTAAAATAACCCAAAAATAAAGACCGCGGGTTATTTTTGGATTATTTCGGTACTATTGAAAATAACCCAGAAATAACCTGAAAATTACACAAGAATAACCTACGTCGCACGTATAGCTACATCGGGAGTCCGGACAGAAAAGCGCTCCATCCAAACACCAGAGAAGTCGTGAGCCCAATTAGTTATATACACCCTAAACAAGTTTTCTGAAGTGGCATCATGCTAGCACAAGAGAAAACCATAAAAATATGATACCATCCATCAAAGTTCAAATCAAGGCCCAGCAAACTGATCCAACAATGAAGACCTTCCACCAACCAAATTAGAGAGAGCATTAAATAGCTATAACGTAACCCCCAAAGCAACAAAAAAAAAAAATATCAATTAACTTATAGGAAACCACAACAGCAGTACCATACTTACCCAAAAAACTGTCCCCAACATATAATTCCAGAATCAGAAGATTCATCTACCAAAACCCATGCCAATTGCCTACCAGTAGGCTCCCAAACTGGCAAGAAACAAGCCCAACATCGAAACAAGTAATGAAGTCCCATGTAAAAACCAAGTTAACCCACATACATTGCCTAGGCCAAAAGATGAAACCACTGTCAATAAATTTTTCAGGGCAAGAGTGCTCCAAGATAAAGCAGAATTATTGTTTCCCTTATTAGAAAGCTGAAAGTAATAAAAATAGTAAACATTAAGTGTGCCAACCCAACACTGAAACCCTTCCATCCATCCATCAACAACTTTCATCCAATCCAAAGAAAAAAAATAAAGAGAAAGCCTTAGCTTTCATCCAAACTGAGTCAGAAATCTAAAAAATCCAGAGACAATTCCAGTAATCAAGAAACAAAATAGCAAAAGGAGGCATCATATTATACACAAACATAAGGATCAGCCATATCACTTTTAATCAGCTTAGGCAGCAAAGGAGGAGGAGAAATACCAACAATAGCTCCTTGCACCCTCCATTTTGCAAGCCAATCCGTAGAATTTTTGCCTTATCTATAAGTGAAAGAATGTGATATATTTTAAAGTTTCCCCTCTATAAAATGCCTAATAAGTTTTAACCAAATTATAATATGTCATGGAGGATTAAGCTTATCTGAAAGAAAATTGTAGAGAGTCTCAAAATCTGTTTTCGGAATAAATTTTTTGAGATTTAAAGAGGCAGCAATTTGTAGAGCAGCATGCACAACAATAATTTTAGCCTTAATAGGAGAGTTGGCCATACAAGGAGATGTAAAGTAAGTACAACACTTACGATGTGTACCCCTGAAAATCCCACCAATACCCTTATAGGCATTAACAAAACTCCCATCAACATTAACTTTAATCCTGTCGTGTGGGGGTGGTGCCCATCTATTAAAGATGGGTGTCATACCCCAACCTATATTAGGAGAAGTATTCCAAGCCTTCTTAAAACAAGCCACATCAAAAGTAGAAGTAGTAGAGTGAGAATGGCAAGAAACATCATATTTTTTGCTATTCCTAGCCATCCAAATAAACCATAATACAATGCTAGAGAAATAACTATGCTTAAACAAAGTTGAATCAAATTCTTTTCAAGTATTAATAGCGGCTTTAAGGGTTAAGTTTGATAGCCAAGCAAAACAAAATTAGAGCCCAATACGATGCCACACCACTTTAGAAAAATTGCATTCAAAAAACAAGTGATGGAAAGATTCAGTCTCACTTTTATAGTTTTAACAGTAGGAGGCAAGTTTTTACCCTTTCATTTTAAGTATATCATTAAGTGGGAGCATCTTATGAAAATGCCTCCAAAGGAAAAAGGTGATAGAAGGAAATAACAATTTGTGCCAAGTGAAAGGATACCATTTCCAAGGAGTAACGGAGTGAAAATTCGAGTAGAGTATTTTAGTAACAGAAGTACTAGCATGATGTTTCAAATCAGGAATATTTTTATCTTAAGCATGAATAGGAATAGTTGCAATAGCAGGAGCAACATCACCAATTAAAGAATTTAGCATATTTAAGTTCCTGTGGTGACCAATAAAACAATCAAAGACTAACAACTTAGCATCATAACTAAAGAGAGGTGCAATAGAATACTGAGAGAGACCCCTATCACCATTCCAAAATGAAATGTTACCATACCAAATGACCCAAAAAATAAAGTGAGAAGCAACATCCCTAGCAGCAATAATAGCCTTCCAAGGCCTGGAATTCCCCACTTTCCAATTGACCGTAGCGGGATGGGAGTTTTTACAGTACTTATAATGCATATATCTTGTCTAAAGAGACTCCCCCAAACGAAATTTGAACAAAAGCTTACACATATTTATATCAATAAAATGCTTCAAAGTTTTAAAGCCAAGCCCTTCAACACGGTGAGGTTTACAAGTTTGCTGTCAAGTAGTCCAACTTTTGGAAGGTCTAGTTCCCTTCCACAAAAACATGTTAAATACAGTTTCAAGATAATTCTGAATGCTTTTTTGAGCATTAAGAACTTACATAAAAAATAATGGGTAGGTTGAAAGGACACTTTTCAATTGGGTAAGCTAACTTTCTCTAGTCATTAATTTTAATCTTAACTTTTTCAATCACCTCATCCATTTGAATTTGCTTTGTTCTGCCTCTGATAATATTAACCCCAAGATATTTAATAGGGAAATTATAAATAGTTTAACCAGCAAAATTAGAATTCCAAGCATGAGTTGTTGAGGGAACATCTTTACCAAAATAAATGGAGCACTTAGGCAAGTTGAACATCATACCCAAAATATTCTTGAAATCTTTTAATAAGGACATAGTAGCTTTGATGGCACATTTACTAGCATTGATAAATAGAATGGCATCATCAGGATAATCAAGATGGTTGACCAACATTTTAGATTTATGAGAAAATTGCAAGTAAGGATGCTCATAATGTAGCTTATTAATAAACTTAGACAGGTAATCAAAAGTAATAATGAAAATAGTTGGAGATAGGGGGTGTCCTTGCTTAACACCCCTGGTAGCAGAATAGAAACCATGAGCTTTACTGTTAACCATCACACTGTAACTTGTATTGGCAAGCCACCTTTGAATGAGTGAACAAAAATCCTGTTTAAAACCCTTTGCCTGTAAGATATTAATGATGAAGTCCCAACTAGTTATGTCAAAGGCTTTTCTTATGTCCAGCTTAAGTACCATGTTTCCCCCTCTGCATTTTTTGTCCAACTCTTCAATCATTTCTTGAGCTAAAAGAAAATTATTTGTAATATCCCTACCTTTGATGAAAGCAAATTGATGTTCATCAATAATGTGATAAAGATGGGGTTGCAATCTGTTAACTATAATTTTGTATATGACTTTAGATATCATAGTGGTAGGAGAAAGAGGACGGAAATTCTCCCAAGTAATCTTATCATTACCTTTAGGAATAAGTACAATAAGAACAGAGGTGAAATATTTAACAGGCTTATTTCCTAGAAAGAAGCTATGAATAACAAGAATAACCTCTTTCTTAACAACTTCCCAAGATTGTATATACAAAGAAGAAGAGAATCCATCAGAACCAGAAGCTTTATTTGGGCAAATAGATTTGAAGGCATTCAAAATTTTCCGCTCATCTGGAGGGAAAGCAAAAAATAGATTATTGATATATTTATACTCCTCAACAAAATAAGTAGGGTCAACAGTCATGGTATGTGTAGATGACTGAAAGAGCTAAGAGAAATAAGTAACAACACTATCACCAATCTCATCAATATTAGTTAAAATTCTCTCATCCCCTTGTTTGATTTTTAAAATGCTATTGATATTTCTTCTATGTATAAGAGTGGTGTGAAAATACTTAGTATTTCTATCCCCTACAACAGAGGAAGAGTCATTAGCCTTTTGTTTAAGCAAGCTTTCCTCTAAGGTGATAGCATCCAATAAAGAAAGATGAGCATAAGCAACAGTATCCATCAAATGAGGAGAAGTTTCAAGTTGTGCCTCCAAGGTATCAACAAGGTGTTGGACCTCCTTGGCTTTAGTATGAACATTACCAAAAACCTGGTAATTCCATTTAGTAAGATGAGCAGCCACCTTCTTGTGTAATTGCCACAAAAAAGCATAGATTTTTGACCCATTCAAAATTCCATGCTTGGGTTACCAACTTCAAATAAGTAGCATGGGTAATACAAACATTTAAAAATTTAAAATGAGAGATAGGCGATTTAATAGTAAAGGCCAGAGTGAGCAAAATAGGATTATGATCAGAAGTAACATGACTCAAATGCTGATCTTTAACAATAGGAAAATGATTTATGAAAGAAGAGTTAGCCAAAAAATGATCATGTCTCTAATATAAAAATCATCTCCTCCAAGTGTAAGGGGAACAAGAGTAACCCAAGTCATAAAGGCCCGCGTTAGCAAAATAATTAGAAAACTTGTTAATAAGAGAAGACTCTACTTTACCACCACCTTTTCTCTCCATAGGCTTCATGATCATGTTGAAATCTCCACCAACAAACCAATTATCACTAATGTTGTTCGCCATAGACTCAATTTTATGTCAAAGCTAAATTTTTTCTTGAATATGAGAGCCAGAGTAAACAAATGTGCCCCATCAATGAAAATCATCCAAAGAACTTTGAGATAGAATATACTGCTCCTCATCTTCAACAATAGAAATAGTGACTATGGGCTTCCAAAAGAGCCATATTTTGTTGTTAACATTGAAATAAGAGAGATATATCTTGAACTTATTAAGAATCTTGTGCTTATTAACATTGACAAAAGGTTCCAAACTAGAAAAAATGAGTAATTTATGGACCCTGCAAAAATTTTTGAGCCTGTTAAGGGAGTTAGGGTCCACCACTCCCCTAATATTCCTCACCATTATACTATACATGATGACGTGATCCAACCCTTATAGAAGATCTAGTAGGATTGACCAACTGTTCCTCATCAGAGTGATAGATGCCTTCCTATATAATTTTGTCAGCATGAAGCCTAAATAGCTCAATGTTACGTTTAGCATTTTTTCTAAAGCATTTATGCACCTGCCACTCGTTTTTTAAAGTTAAATTAGCATTAGATAATTAAGCATGTATATCAATATCAACAGTTATAGTATCAACTCTTGGAGACTGAACTATAGTGCTAGTAGATGAAAGGTGTCCCATATCAGTATTATGTCCCATAATCAATGCATCTGCAAGCTCATCTAAAGCCACATTAGCAACATTCTCATTTAGATGTTCACCTAAATCAACTACTTCAATCATCTACAAATGGTGAGTGTTAATATCATTGTAAGTATGTAAAGTACCATTATCTTCCTGACTATCATTAGCCTCACAAGCGTGTGTGGCTTCTTTATCTAGAGTTTGTAAAGCATGAATGGAATTGTTAATATCAAAATTTTAGCAACATCAACCCTAGGTTCAAAAGGGGCTTTAAATGGTTCAGCATTAACAGTGGTAGCAAAAGGGCTTTGAAGAGTGCTTTTAAGCTGTGTATTCAATTAAAAACATGAAGTGGTTTGGTGCCCAAACATAGAACAATGTGTGTCATAAGGTGAGTGTCTCTCTAATTCAATAGGTTTCAAGTAACCTTGGTGATGCAAACCTATCCATACTCCATTACAAAAGGGTTGTGTGATATCTCGTTCAACCTATATACGCTCTTTTGAGGGTCTAAATAAAGTAAAAGTGGCATGATCCATTTTCAAAGGCTTGTCGTAAGTAGCAGCAAGTGAAAAGAGACTTTTGTGATTGAACAAATGAAGTTTAAGCCCAAGAAAATGTATCTATACTAGTATATGCAACTCAGGTTTAGGATCAAAATGAATGGACCATTGTCTAAATTTCATCATATTCTTCTCTATCCGCAAGTACCTTTTAGCAAAAGATGAGTATAATCTTCATCATTACCTAATTGTATGAAAATATTCCTCCCATCTATAATACCAACCTTTAAGCTTTAACATTTCAAACACTCTCCTAATCAGTTTGATTTTAGGGATTCCATAAGTGAATTTACCAATGAGAGCCAATCGATAGGAAGAGGCAATTACAGTAGTTTCATCCTCGAAAATGAATAACTCTAATTTTCCATTTTTTTTCTAATTTCTTGATAAACGAGTAATCTCCACCAACGATAAGAGTATTATGAAAGTTTTGCGAGAAAAAAATTAGTGGAGGGGGGGGGCGAACGATAAGAGTATCATGAAGTTCTCATATAATTTATGACAGTGGTTTAATTATGTGATCCTAAACTTTTGTTTCAGAACTGTAATAGTCCAACTTAGAAAAAATTTCTTTAAAATAGATGATATCTAAGGTATCATAACACTTGATTTTAAATTTAGAAAAACTTATTTTCTATTTAATTTAAACATAATTGAAATTTCTTAAAACTTTGAATTGTTAGAAAAATATTAGTTTTAGAATTTATGATATCTATATTGAAAATATTTTTTACTAAAACTTTTATAGATTAAACATAGGATTGATCTTAAGTTTCCTTCCATAGAAAAATTCAAGTGAATTCAATATTTAATTAGGACTTATTCCTCAAGCTTCTCCACCCTTTTTCATATTTTACTTTTCCTTTCTTTTTTTTTCTTTTCTTTTTTTTTCTTTTTCTTTTATTCATTCAAGATTTTTTTTAACCTTTATTATCCTAGGTGAAGATTACTATATCTGGATAGGCTTTTAATGATTTTGAATTTCACTATTGACCCGACCCGCAATTGCGCAGATATTTATGTTTCTTTATATGCTAAGAACTTGACCCAAATTATAATTATCCGCTAGTGAGAACAAATTTAATATGATAAAATTTAATGAAATAATTTTATCACTAGGGGTACTGCGCAAGTATACGTATCATTTGAAGTAATATAGAGTTTTGTTTAAAAACCCTAGTATCAATCCCATAGAGAAAGCGTAAACAAAAGATAATGAAAATTAATGCAAGATTTTTAAATTTAGGAAAACTTTACTTAAGACAATAGTAAATATCGAAGGATGAAAATTAAGTTTTCTACCTTCTACAAAATGCAAGAAAGACTACATGAAATGTTTTTAGAAAATATATATAAAGAGACTTTCTCCTTGCCAATAATTCATAATCAGTATAGGATTTCAAATGTTTAGAAGCTTAAATGTGGTATTATGAAAAATAGGAGCATACTTATTCTTTACTTTATTTGATTGTGTAAAGAACATTGACTAATCTCAAGTTGGTGTCAGCATGTATAATAGTGTTGGATAGGTTTAGTCTCTCACTCCTAGATTACCCATTGTGCCCCCTTTATAGGGCCTACTAGTGACCATTAGTTCCAAGCTCTAGACCAAATTGATAAAAGAATCTATCTTGTCACTATAGAATCATCAATTCCAGGATCATCAAATCTTATCTCCTCATCTATTTGCACCCTCACAACTCTTTCTAAGGCAGAATGTAATATAAACAAGTTAAGAACTCTTAGCCCTCTCAAGTCTATAAGTTTCCTCAATAAATTTTAACAATACAAGTGACCAATTTGTAAAGTAAATGAAGATCAGGTAAGAATATCATCACAATTTTTAGGAATTAAAGAAGTTCTAAAAAACATCAAAATTACTTACTTGATCACTTCATAGTGCAAGGAGAAAGAGAGAACTACTCAAAACACATGAGGATAACAGAACAAAACATATTTATAAAATCAAATATAAAATACCAAACTTAAAGACAAAGATACAAATACTTATCTCAAATGTTCCCCCAAGCACTCCTTTGATGTTCTCTGACTTCTTTGACTCCAACAGCAGTTACAAAACTCACAAACTCCATAAATAACAAAGAATCACAAGGAAAACTTCTCACCCACTTAGCTTCCCTAACCTCTTGGAATTAAACCATATTTATAGAGCATAAAAAATGACCAATAATTGCTTCATACATCTCTTCAATATTTGGCTTCTTTCAATGAATCTTCTAGAAAATAACCGTGACCCCTAGCTACCAGACCATTGCGCCTTGGCGCCAGCCAAGTTTGGCATATGGTGTCTAGGTTCCAGTTTGGCTTGATTGCATTTTTTCATTTTTTTAGCTCATGTTGCTTTGTTTTGATGTATTTTTGCTCATTTTTTACTGATAAACTCTTTTTCTTGCACCTACAACCAGGAAAAATAGAAATACCTTTCATTAAAGCATAATATCCTCAAACGTGAGCATAAAATGTGCATAAAAATGGGTAATTTTAAGGTGGATCAATTCCTCCAAACTTAAACGTTACTTGTCCTTAAGTAACTTTTCTTACTATATATAAAAATTATAACTTATGGAATTGGGTTTTACTTGAAAATTTCTATAGTTATTGTTTAATAAATGCAATAGTGAAACTTTAGAAAGATTTTTAATAACATAGGTTAAAACTAGAATGTAAAATTATTTAGTAGTCAAGTATAAGACTTTTGATTTCTTATTTATTTCAATAATAATAATAATTTTTCATATTAAAGATACTTAGAAGAATTATATGAAAAAGAATATCACGAAAACTTTACTATTAAAGATGCTAAAAGTTTATAAATAAGTTTGGAAATATAATTAAGTTCCTTTCCTTAAGATGATTTAAGTGAAGCCAATTTTTTATTAGCCATCTCCTCAAGCTTCTCCTCACATATATTTTTCATTTTGCTTTTCTTTCTTTGTTTTTCTTTTATTTTCTATCAGAATCATTTTAAATCCTTTCTTTTTCTTTTCATGTCATGTGAGGATTATTATATCTGAATAGCCTTGAATGATTTTGAACTCCACCATAATCGTCTTAAAGTTATAAACTTTGCACATTTCCTTACAACATAAATGTGTAGTAGACTCGAAATATTTTTTTCATAAAGTCTCAATTCTTTCTTTTCAAATAAAAATCCAAGATCTTTTACATTTCAAAAAATATAATTTTCTTTATTTTAAATACTAAAAGCATAATTTTATACTCTTATACTAAATATCTCAAATCTATAAAAACTTTTACGTAAGTTTGCTATATTATTTATAAACTCAAAAATAGAGTTATCCCAAGCGATCCAAACTTACCACAAGTTATATTAAAATAACTTTTGAAAATATATTTTACATAAGACAAATAAGGTTTAGTTTTAAAAAATTTTTCTCCCTTCCCCCAAACTTAAATTTTAAATTAGTTTAAGACAGTTAAGTTCATAATAAGCATGAAGAAAGAAAAAAAATTAAAATTCTAAGCAGGAGAATAGTACATATACAATTAATAAAAACAGGTGCTGAGTAGTAGAAAATTTAAATTAAAATAGGAATATTATAAAAATTTGTAATGTAAATGACTACTCAAACACACAAGCAAACTAAATAAGCAAGTTCAATTATAGCATTAAAAGGAAAAGTTTGTATAGTAAAAAAATATATATACATCCACAGTCCATCATGAGAAAGATCTGAAAATCATAACTACTACATAATAGATAATAAAGTCTAATCATGTTCCTCCTCCTCATCATCAAAATTAGGGGGTATCTTCATCCAAAGACATGCGGCTCTCAAAAGGTGTAAATCGAGGGCAGGTAGGAAATTCAACTGACTAGTTTTCCTTCATCAAATTGACTCTTTCTTCTAACTTAATCTACCATTTTGGTGTTCTAAATATCCTCACTCAATACATCCCAAGAACTAGATGGAGGCTCAGTAGCAGTAGGAGTAGAAGGTCTAGTAATTGAAGGCCTACAATTATTTGTAGAAAGTGCACCATGAGCTCTATCTCTAGGTCATCCGTACACATCTACGTTGGCCATCCCAATGGGCTTAAGTAGCTTCAACTGCTCTTCCCAAAGATCAAACTTTACTCCAGAGACTTTGCAAATATTAAATATCAAAGATGGAAATCCAAGACCTGAAGTAGTACTAGCTCTAGCAAAAGAACTAATAGCCTCATAAATAAGAGAGCCAACATTTATATATTTCTTCTCTTGAATGTAGCAATTTAGTATGGCTCTTTCTCTTGTTACCTCACTTAAATGATTTGAAGAAAGGAGGTGAGCAGAAATAAATAATGCCATGCTTTTGAGGTAGCATTGAGCTTGGAAGAAGAAATTTAACTTACGATCATTCTGAATCTTCCAGGCTCCACGTCCATCATTCAAGTTTGCCACAATCTGATCTAACTCTTCTTCACATGGAATGAACTATGAATAGAAACAATCAATTGTATGTCGCACACCATATATCACATTAATCCTTTCAGAAGTAAACTCTACTCCTCTTCCTCGAACAAAGACCTCGTCATCGTCTACTTCAGGTCAGTATGCATAAAATTCTCGTATGACAGCGATGACTCTAATAAAAGTAAAATAGCAGAAATTTTCCATAGTCAAGCCACAATAATAATCTCAATAGCTATACAAAGTTTATAAGAAAATTTCTATGCAATAAACTTTTTGAAGATGTAAATTCATTATAAAGAATTTGTGCTTTAAAATTGTGAAATTTGGCACCGTCAAAATTTTTCTTTCCCTTTCCCTGATTCATCTTAGAAGCCAACTAAAAATTTGAAGAAAAATTCTAACAAATTTTAAAATTAAGATAAAGGGCTTCCTACAAGCTTTTTTAATCAAACAAGGCTTAGATCCATGAATTTTAGACCACCAAATCAAATATTTTTGCAATTTTCAGTCTCTACTTAATGTATGATGAATTTGTGGTGAAATCAAAAAATGAAAATGCCAAAACTTAGATCTAACCTTGAGAAGATGAAATCTGGTGGTTTCAAGCCAAGAAAAGTGAAAAATCAAGCTTTATGAAGCACCCTAAGGCTTGTTTTTGCAAAAAAGAGGAAAAAGAAGGAGTATGTGCTTCAACAATGGCATGGGTTCGGTTTAATAGGTGAAATTTTTTAGTTTCATCTGGTTCAATTGAGCCGAATCCTAAGTGCGGGTTTTGGTGTTGTTGACCTCACTTTTAGTTGAGGTCTAGTCTCTTCCCTTAAAAGCCTAGGATCTAAACATATGACTTTTCTGTTGACTATTCCTAGAAGACTAGTAGAGGAGCCCTCACCATTAGAAATTCTATATACTCTTATTTGTGCTGGTTCTAACCTCTAGCCCTTACTAAGTGGAGCCAATATGAGGGAAGCTCAATAAGAGTCCCCATAAGACTAGTTTGCCTTAGGGTTAGCTCTGGGTGATGTTGTCTTTGTCAATCTTGCACACACAAAGTTGATACCCCTCACCTTCACTCACACCCTAAGCATTTAACCAAGCATGCTTAGCTTGATCCCTTTCTATTTTGGAAAATCACGTGGATGGTCACTTAAATCATTATCCTTAGGCTAGGGTTTGGCTAAGACCAGCACATAGAGGATCCCTGTTAGGAGCTCCCTTAGTCTCATGGCTCAAAAAAGAGTAATTTTATCATTAAAATCCTCAATTGATCTTAGCCTACCCAAATACCTAATTTAGTCTTTTGCCCCCAAACTTTCTCAAAACATCCAAGTTACCATTGAGATCTTAAATTCTCAAAAATTACCCAAACTACCCAATTTTATCTAAAAATTATCTAAAACGCTTTTAAACCGCTCAAAATGCAGATAATTATGACAATTCTGATAGTGAGGAGCCAGTCCTCATGTGCCATGGAGCATCATGATACACCAAAAATATATTCATTTTTAAACCCATATTTTATACTCATTATTTATCATATTACACTTTAATGGAAGGTATTTTCATGTTTTCTTAGAGGTTGTTGATTTTTAGAACTTGGAGCAAAAAGGAATAAAAAAGAATAAAATTTGGAGTCAAAATAGACAAGTTAGAGAATTTTTCAGCGCCGACGATGCCAGACTGGGCACCAACAGCGTCGTTTGACAAAGAACAACAAAATTAATTATAGACTACTGGTGTCAATGGCGCCAGAATGGGTGTCGGTGGCGCCAATGTCAGTTCAGCCCTCATTTTTATAAGATTTGACGAACTTGGACACTTTTTGAAGGGTTTTTGGATGCACCAAATGGAGAACCGACTCTAGGCTATATTTGGGGATGAAATTAACCAAAAAAGGGGCTCTTCCTCATACCTCCTTGCATTTTTTGCCACACCTCGCATCCATATACTTTATTCATCCGTATTCCACCACCATTTAGAAGTCTATTAGTGAGTTTTCTTTAAGCGTTTAGAGATTTTGTGGTGATATTAGTGTGAATTCTTTTCTAAGAGTGTTGGAGAAGGAGAAAAGTGAGAGATTTCATTTTCCTACATTTCCTAGGAGAGGCTACAAGGGATTTGTTTTGAGAAAGAGTTTTAGATAAGTGTTGTTTGTCTATTAGTGCTGTATGAACTTTCTTTTATATATGAAATTTGTATTTTGATGTATCCTTCTCATGAAGTCTGAATAGTTTCCTTTATCTTTCTCCCTACTCTGAGATATGGTGAAATGAATAGATAATATGGATATTTCAATATTAAAATATAAAATAAATCATGATAATTTCTTAACTTCGAACTTAATTTACTTTTTGATCTAGCCAATTGAATTATTAAAATGTGTTGTGAAACATATGATCCGGGAAATGGAGTATGACTTCTACAACAGAGTAAGGATCACATTTGATTCCATGAAGGAGTATTTAGTTCATGGAATTAAATGAAAATAAATAGGGAAATATACATTGTTGGGAGTAGAATTTGAAGATTTTAGAGTGACAGACTAGAATCCCCAATTTGGTCTTAATGTTTAAAAAATTAAAGGTAGAGTTAGCCTTCATGTGAAGGGAAGTTGAAGCTCTGCAGTGGGAGCCAGTATCCTTCTAGCCTAGCCATGGATTTATAGACTAAACCTGGGATTACCCAATGATTTTCTATAACACTATATCAAGGTAAAGAATTAAAAATGTTCCTATTTGACACAATACATATAAAACTATTAATATCATCTCATTTTACCAAAATCTCATTATTGTAGGAAAGTTGCTTTTTCACATAAGAAATCTTCATCACATAAACATAGTTTAATAGTTTAGTAGTTATTTTTTAAACTTTGCATTTCAGTTTTGCTAATAGTTAAATAATTTAGTTTTGATAAGATTTCAGCATTCAAAATTAGTGACAGTAATTTTGTTTAACTTTCTCTGAATTTGCTAATAAATTTATCATCTCAAATTTAAACCTTCCTTGTGGGATCGATCTTCAGGACTTAAAATATATAGTCATTTATTACTTGATAATGATATGTATACTTGTGTAGAATCCCATCATTAATTTCTTAAATTTCTTAATTATGTTTAGAGCATCATGTTTTTTGCACCGCCACATAGCGGAGTAACCTGTATATATTTTGCACAACTATATCAAATAGCGATCACACACTTGTCATTAACTTGGATTTCTCTTATGCAGAGTAGACACCGGAAGTTTTTCCCACAGTGTCGTAAGAAGACGATGTTGTCCTCGAGAATGGTTCTAATAGATAAAGGAAAGAAAATAGTTACTCGAGAAGAGCCGCCACTGCCAGTGGAAGAAATACCTAATAAAAGTAAATTTGGAGGTACATATAAAGTGGATTATATCGTACTTGCTCATCTTAGGAGGTTGCAAGCAAAACAAAGCATTTATGATGCTCTGATCCTGTCAAAGGAGATGAGGGAAGCTCTGCTCAAGGCTCTAATTGATCCAAAATTTTGCTTAGCTCAATTGACCAACACATCCTTAGATGAAGTTTGTTCATTAAAGGAATAGCCTGGGGTGACCTTCACTGATGAAGTTCTGTTGCTCGGTACTATCGATCTCAACCGACCACTCTACATTTCAGTCAACATTGGAAAATTCTTATTTTCTAGAATTTTGGTAGATCTGGGTGTGTCACTCAACATAATGAGTCTACGAACATCGGCATACTTGTACATTGACGCTCAAGTGCTTATCACCGACAAGATGATGTTAAGAGGATTCAATCAAAAGGGAGAAAGAGCTCTTGGGTCGATCACACTGCTAATGAAAGTTGGAGAGCTAGTAACAACCGTCAAGTTTCATATCATCAATGCAGAAACCTCTTTTAATGACTTTCTTGATCGAACGTGGCTACATGAGCATAATATGGTTCCATCTTCACTACACCCGTGTATTAAGTAATCTAAGGAAGGACAAGAGCATTGCATTAAGGGAGATTTATAACCATTTCTAGTTCCCAAAGGAGGCATCCACGAAGACGCTGCCTATTATGCCCCTCCAAAGAAGACTATCTTTTCTAGAAAACCCATGAACAAAAAATTCAAGATACAAAAGAATCACAAAAAAGATACCATTCAACTCCACTTTAACAATCTTCTGCCACTTCTTTGCAATGAGTTGGTTGAGGTTCTTTTATTCCACACATCCGAGATCAAGGCCGAGGATGTGAACGAGGAAGAACCAACACGATTGTTGAACGAAGGAGGCCGACCATTAGCGTTGATGCGGAAGAAAGTTGTGATGAATAAATAATGATGATAATATAGAAGAAACCTTGGTTCGAGATCTCCTTTGGAGATATGGAGAAAAGTGAATATGAGTCAATGTATGATCAGATCAACTACCACGTGCATGCCATGACCCTAACTCTGATCCACCCTCAAATGATTGAAACCTTAGAGGTCAAGGAAGTCCTGAGTGTTGGTTTGAAATCGATCAAGTTTTACCGTGCTTCCCCTCCTACTACTTTTGAAAATCATGTAAATTTGAAAGAGGATGAGTTTAATGAATTAATGAAATTACCTTTTGGTTACTTTTCTCCGTGTATAAAAAAAACTAATTCAATAGGGATATGTACCGAAATAAATGCCAATAGATAAACTATAGCTCTTTGAGAAGTTATGGGATGTTAAATGTTGAACTATTAACTCAAAAGAGGGTCTCGAATTTAGTGTGATAGAACCAGTTGATTATTAAGAATTTTTCATGGTTGTTACTATTGAGTCGGAAGAGGATTGCCTTGATGTAGAGGATGACTCTGAAGATCAGCTGATAGATGATTCTCCACTACAATTTTAAGAAGAGATTAAATCAAATGTTAACGAATTGAAGGAAGTTAATCTCAAGACTCAGGCTACCTTTATAAGTTTGCTACTCAAAGAGGAATAATCTACATATTTGATCTAGTTATTGTCTGAGTTCAAAGATTACTTTTCTTGGAGCTATGATGAAATGTCAGGATTAACTTCAGCAATTGTAGTTCACAAGCTTAGGGTGGATAAGAACATGGTACTTGTGAAATAAGCTCACAGAAGAATGTACTTTAAAATAGAGCAACAAGTCATTGCCAAGGTGAAGAAATTAATAGATGCTAACTTTGTCCAAGAAGAGTGATACCTAACATGGTTGGCCAACATCGTGCTAGTTAAAAAAAAATGGAAAAATCCATTTATTTATCGAATTTAAGGTTTTAAATAAAGCAAGTCCAAAAGAAGTATTCCCACCACTAATACCTGAGTTAATGGTGGACATCGCACCGACATATGAGATTTTCTCCTTTATGAATTGATCATCCGGACACAATCAAATCAAGATGGCTCAAGAAGTAGCAGCGCTTACAACTTTCAGAACATCAATCAGGATCTTCTGCTACACAGTAATTTCATTCTTATTTAAGAATGTAGATGCAACTTACCAGCAAGCTTTGACAATGATTTTTGATGACCTCATCCATAAATAGGTTGAGTGCTACATCGACAACTTGGTCATTAAAAGCAAGCAACAAATAGACCACCTATACGATTTGAGGATTGTGTTCGAACGATTACGATAATATAATCTTAAGATGAATCCCTTAAAGTGCTCCTTTGACGTGACATCCTTGAAATTTATAGGAGTCGTTGTCTGTCATCAGGGAATCGAGATCGACCTTGAGAAGATTAAAGCTATATTAAAAATGCCACCTTATAAAACCTTATAACAAATACAATCTTTTCAAGCTGAACCGACATACCTAAGATGCTTTATATCTAATATATCAGGTAGGTGTTATTCCTTCTCAATAATAATTAAAAAGGATGCCAACTTTTTTGGGAAGAGAAATGCTAACGGGCCATTGAAGAGATTAAACAATATATGATGACACCGACTATTTTGGCAGCCCCTATCCCGAGAAAATCTTTAATACTTTATGCTGCAACCTTAGACAACTCTCTCAGAGCCCTATTAGCTCAGGTCAATGATGTGGTTAAGAAAAATGCACTCTATTACTTGAGCGTTCTTCTAATACTGGTGAAGGTAAAGTATCCCCCGATTGAGAAGCATTATCTAGCTTTGATTTTTGCTGATAGAAGCTCATACATTACATGCTTTCCCATAAGATCTACCTTATTTTGAAAGTTAATCCATTACAATATTTGATGACCTGACCAACTCTTTCAAAATGTTTACTAAGGTGTTTGATGAATATAACTTTCATGATCCTCGCACTATCAAAGGATAGATTCTAACAGATTTTCACACATCGCACCCACTGCCAGCTGAGTCACCTCTTGACGAGAACTTACCAGATGAGCATATACTATAAGTGGAATCGTTTGAAGCTAGACGCTGAGAAATGTAATTTGATCAAGAACAATTGTACCACAAAAGTAAAAATCGGCCTGATCTTTGTTACACCATACCAGAGCATGTTGAGATTCGTGTACCCCCTGACATAGTCATGTACAAACAATGAGGCATATTAAGAAGTATTAAAAACCAAATTGGAGTTGGAACTTTTGATGGACCTAATAGACTGTTGAACTCACCTTTGGATGAGGTCTAGTTTTTCCTCTTTAGTAGCTTAGGGTCTAGCCATAGGACTTTTCTGTTGACGATTATTCCTAGAGGATTGGAAAAGAACCCTCATCATTAGAAATTCTAAACTCATTTTTGCTCAACTTGAAGTTCCCTATACTGGCTCTGACCTTTAGCACTTAGTACGTGGGACCACTGTCGAGGAGCTCAAAGAGAGTTCCCATAAGATTGCATTAGGGTCAATCCTTAAGTGGTGTGGTTTTAGTTGTTCTCACTCACTCACCTGCACATTACACTCCACTCATAACCATAAACCCAAACTTGATTAGCTTTGATCCATTGATCTTTTGGGAGACTCATGTAGAAGGTCCCCTAAACCCACTAGCTCTAGACTAGAATTTAGATAAGATGAGTACATAAAGCACCCAAATGGAGATTCCATTGGTCCATAGCTCTAATAGGGTGATTGGCACCTCAATTTCACTAAAATACCTAACTTAGCATTTTCCCCACAAATCTACCCAATTTACCAAAACACCCCCAAACCCTAAGTTTTACCAAAATTCCCAATTTCACAAAAAATAGCCAAATTTGTTAAAAAATCATCTCAAATAATTTGAAAGCATCTAAATTGCCCAAAATCTCCAAAAATTGCAAAAATTACCAAAATACCTCTCATTTTGCCAAAATTACCAAAATACTCTTGGTGGCCCAATCTTCAAAATTATTTCAAATGTCCCCAAAATCAATTTGGACTCTTCAATTGAAGGCAATTTGAACAATTCGACCAATTTTGACTAAAAGCCCTAAATTGCTCTCAAAGGCTCAACTACCCCAATTCACCCCTAATGTCCACCAATTTATTTACAATTGTTCCAAATTTCAATTCTAAAGACAAATTCACCATGATCAAACTGAATTCAGACTAAATATCAACCCAATTGACCAATACTTTGAGCCCAGTTTCACCCAAATCCAAAACCCCAATTTTTTCCCCAATTTAGCCATGTCTCCAAATTAAGTGCTCAAATCCCAAAATCGACACCCAATTAAAATTTAAAAATCTTCATAACATCCTCCTAGACCATTTTGAACCATCAATTTAGAATTAGCCCAACTCTAGACTAACCTAAACCCAAGTCTAACCTAACTTCCCCAAATTGATCAAATGGCCAAAATCCTTCAAATTGACCATCTAAATCAATTCAAAATCACTCCAAATCTTTTCCAAACTCTTTTTGACAATTATCTATGTCATCTTGATCTATCAATTGATTCCAATGTCATGGTTAGCCCAAAACAAACCCAACTTCAAGCCAATTTGACCCAAAATGAACCCATGGACAAAAATTGAAAAAGCCATGCCAAATTGACCAAACCAAAGCCTCCACAGCCACCTTCTAGACTCTAGTGACCAGGCTAGACTCACCTAGGCCACCTTATGTGAGTCATGGACCAATCGTCCCTTGATTTAAGGGGTATTATCCTTTTCAAGGCCTAAACAAAATATACTTGCCATCATGTCATACCATTAAGAGTTAAGCATTATTAAACCTCCCTCTGGCTCACCTAGCTACTTGACCACCTCCCCAGCTCTGGCCAACCATCATAGTCACTGGAAAACACCAAAATTGAGAGCCTTGTGCCTCTATCCAAAACTAGAACTCACCCATCTAAGTTGACTAATTTGAATTGGCTTTAGAACCATTAAACCCTGCAGATAAACATTGTTTTGCACCCACTAATTGGCCCTGATAGCCATCCTAAGACATTTTATTTAAACCCCTTTCCCATGGATAAAAGAAAGGCAAGATAATTTCCTTAGGGAGAGTCTGCCCAATTGCTTCCAGACACTCTCCAGGAACTCCTAAGCTCAAGACAACATCCCCCCATCTGGATTCACTTGTGAGAGCTCAATTTTGAGTTTAAATTTCATGTAAACCATGACAGATTTCCCTACATCTCCATGCTCAACCAAACTCCAACTAACTATGCACACACCATCCTCCGAGTAAGAGGAGTTGATACCTCAAAAAAGCCTCATCACAGAGAGCTCCTAGCATAGACTTTGATCAACAACTGAATCCACTGTCGACATTATTTTTGGCTGGAGGAGTTGTCCGTTGGAAGTTGTCGGCCACAAGAATTGATATTCCACCGCCCCCTTTAGAAGGACATTTTAATTTACATAAATATAAGTTTTAAAAAAATATGAAATCAAGTTGACCCCATACTTTTAACAGTTTAAATGAAAGAGCACTATACCTCAAACCCTATATTATCTCAAAGGATAAACACAAGACTTGAGGACGAGGCTTGATTAAATAAACTAAGAAATATATGACATCTGTTTGGTCTGCAAAACCATTTTATTTACCGATAATTTCCTATTTTTAATATGAAGAGTTAAATAGAGTTTATTTTAAGCTGGGTTCAGATAAGCATCCTATAAGGGCAAGCCCCTATAATTAATTACATCTTAAATGACCAAAGTCACTTAAGAAAACTCTCAATAAAAATCAGGGAATACGATCTTCAAGGAGTTTAAGAGGACATGACTTTTCAACGAAATCAGACAAAGAGGTGTGAAATGGGAATGACTCAAATTTGGAATATTTTATTGTAGAATCGTAAGGAGGATGAAATAGGGGATGTCATAGATCTGGAGGAGAACCTCGGTGACTTCCCAATTTTTCCTATTATTTGGCTTTAGTTTTGAGGAGAAATTATTTAAATGTTTCATCCTGCCAATTTTATTTATTTAGGGCTTATATTTGTGTGAAATGATTAGGCAAATAGCCTGAAAGATGTGAGGATTTAGGTCATGACGAACAACAACCTAGGAATTCTAAGATGAGCTAGGGCTTATATTGTACAGCAGAGCTATACAAAGGCTTAAAGATAACGTGAGGATTTATGTTGCATAAGCAAACTACCTTGAAGTCCTATGACATGTTTATTTAATTCTAAAGAAGGATAGTTGTTGTAGTTCCTCTTGCTTTTGAAGATGGTCGTATTGCCCGCAGTGCTAGCTCCAAGCTCCTCATCATGGTGAGTTCAAGTTTTCTAATGTGTCATGTTATGATGTCAAATCAGATGTCCCAATGATTTTTGTTCTTTAAATGTTATGGGGCATATTAAAGTTGATTAGAGTGCACCAGTTAGGATCCTACAATTCCCTCATTATAGTACCACTATTTTCTGCTAGATTCACTTAGTCCAAATGAATTTACTAAACTCAACTTAATGAGTTCCATACTTTCATTTAGACCACGAGAAGCCTCGTTAGCAACCAAAGGTTGCCTCCTCCAAGGGATTCACGATCATCCGATAGAGATGTCTTAATTTAGTTGAAATTGTTTTTTTGTGATGTTTGTGATTAAAGTTTGAGTTGTTTTATATTTTGAATGTTGTGGTGGTGAATTTTATCTTGGTTGATTTTAGTTTTGGTTGACGACTATCTTAGCAGTTTTAATTTTCATGCAGGATGACATCGTTGTTTAACATACAGGTTTTTTTTTTAATAGAAGTACAATAATGTACTGAAAAGTAAAGTACGGGAAACTAAAAAAAATGCAGGTATGTAAATCACAATAAAAATGTACCTGGATGGTCTTCCCATCATCTTCAACTGAAACTCAAAATGCATATGAGAGAATTTATACATTAAAAGCATTTTATGTGGAGGTTTTGGTGATCTACCAAATCTTAAATCATATCTTGGTGAGCCCCTATTAAGTCATTTAAGGATAATTTTATTAAGTAAAACATAATAAGTTTAGTAGACATCTGAGGTATCCAAAAGGTTAGGAGGAAAAAGCAGGTCCATGCTTCCCTCTCATCGCCTGGTGCAATGTCTCGAACTCATGTAAAATTATTATGTTGCTTAATAATTCATCCTACATATACCTCTAGTGTTTAGTGAACATCGATGTTTCAATTATCTCTAAGAGTAGGGTGATTATCATTTGTCATTTAATCTGAGAATTATGTGGGTGAAAACCCTTAAAAGGGGCAAGTTAATTCTATTAAGACACTTGGCCAATTTTATCTTAAACTTAGGCTTGCAGTGTATTTTTTTTTTCAAAAGTGTTCGATTTCTACTTACATTCACTTTTTTAATCCTCATTTACCCTAATTTGATTTAGCCTAGGTCACTACTAAGCCCTTAAGATCTTGGTGGATACATTAGTAATTTTTGGAAGAAATTGAATTTTAAGTGATAGTAATTCATCATCAAAACTTTTGAATGTCATTTGAACACCAAATAGGGGCATTAAATTAGTGAGTTATTAACATCCAAAATCATACCCCTAAGTCTAGGATCATTTAATTTAATAGACTTCCAAATTTTAATGATTTAGAAAGGTATAAATTGATCCTCTAATTAAGGAAAATGAAAATGGTTTCTACCAATTAATTCCTTATGTTTCAATCATTTGAACATGTTAATTAAGATCAAAGATTGCCCATTTCCCTTTCTTGAATTAAGCCTAAATGTCAATTATGACCAAATTTCAAAAATTATTCCTTTGCCCCTAAGGCTCCATCACTTCATAATTCATCAAATTTGATTCAAATGACTTTGGAATTTTTATCCTACATCACTCATGGGTCAATTAAGAGACCAGAGGAGATTGTGATTTTTTTTCAAAATTTATATAATAATTTACATGCAAAAATAAGGTTTTTCAAAGAAAATTTAATAACTTGATTGAGACAAAACACAATCACTTAAAATTTTTACTAGAGGTATACTTAGACCATAGAACCACGTAGACCAAATTTCATGATTTTTTTAGCTTTATTTGAATTATCATAGTAATTTTAAACTTTGGAGTATTAATTAATTATAAAATATTTTAAATGTGGAAAACTAAGTTTTACATTTTTATTAAGTATCTCTGAGGTCAAAGAACCTAGGGAAACTATTTTCATATTTTTATGAACTTTCTTTGAATTATTAGAATTATTTCACTGAGAAATTAAGGAAAATCCAAGTTCAGCCTTTAAAAATTATTTTAATCTTTAAAATTCATTATCTTTGCTTAGAAAATTAGGAAAAATATTCTAATTGATCCTAAGGGCTTAGGAAAAAATTTAGGGCCTTTCCATGAATTTTATTAATTTTTTTATTTTTATTCATATTTGAATTATTTATATATTTAAAATATGCTTAGAAATGAAATTTTGTACTTCAATTACAATTTTATTTTTAGAAAACTCTTCTAATCAATGAGAGCTCCCAAAACCTATTTTATAAAATTTTTAGATGTATTTTAAGTATTATGAATATTTTAAGTGTTAAAAGTGTCATTTAACTTAGAAAATAAAATTAGGTCATCAAATGTACTCCAAATGTTTTAAAATTTTTATGGTGAGTCCTCTGAACTTTAAATTATAGTGGAGAACTAAAATCAAGTATTTAGATGTTTATTTTTCCCAAATTAATTTCCTTTGTATTTTAGGGTTTTATGAATATTAGGTGTGTTCTTAATGACTTAACTCATGACAAATATTTCGTAGAGTTCTCTGGTCACAGTGAACTTACCAAAATTTTCTTAAATTTTTCTAAGAAACATGCTAATTAGTATAATTAATTTTCTAATTTAGATGCATAAACTTGAAAAATATAGATCTCTGTCTAAGGGTCTCCTCTGACATTGAAAAAAAAATCCCTCATGATAGAGGCAACAATATGTCAAAGTATCAAGCCATGGTGAAATACTTGAATGTATGGAAAATCAATATACTTAGAACAATATTTAATTAATTAAACATAAAATATGCATCAAAATAAACTTCAAATTATTTTCACGTTGTTCTCCTCTATTCACTGAGCACTAGGATATATTTATTTTTTTTTTTAATTTTTTTACACCAAGATATAGATTTTTGAAGGTAGGGTACATTTTCAGAATTAAATAAATCCCTATTTCGTATTTAAACGCGCGGCGCCACGACATCATGCGACTGCCCTGAAGACTTGTGTGGTGCACTCTGGCTGGATGCCGCCATCCACGTAGTCACTTACTCGAGCCATGCTTTATGTATCAAGCTCCTGTCCAACGCGATCCTAGCCATCCATATGATACACGCACCGTCCAATGGCTCCGCTTCTTCATCCCCAGCTGGTGTGAAACTGTGACTGTTAACCCTAGAACCTTAAGAGTTCACTCATTTCTCAACCAAACTCTTTCGGGTTTGATCTTATAGACTCGTCTAAGTGAGACGAACATATTCATACGGTAAACTTGCCATTAAATTAACCTTAATCCCATGGAGAGACAAAATAGGCTCGGGAAGAGGGGGGATTCAATAACTTTGCTCTGAGAAGTAAAGCTTCGATTAGAGGTGCTCGACACGTTTGTGGAGGTCCAAAAAAGCTAGGGATGAAGCCTCTTGCTATGGTGAAATGCCTGGACCCAAATTCAATCAAGACCAAATTTGGGTGTTGATCAAAGTCTAGGGTAGAGGCTCTCTGTGAGGGGGCTTTGCTGGGGCTTTTCTTCTTTCACTATGGTGAAGGTGTAGGCAAGTTTGACTGATAATTGGTCCACTATGGAGGTGTGGTCAAACTTGTCCTATTTTCAGTCAGGTGATGAGAATTAGGGCAAGAAGGTGGTTGGTTTGCATTGAGGAAGTACCAAAGAGGCTATGGGAGCAATTGGGCAGATTTTCCTTATGAAAATTTAAGCATTATATTTTTGGCCTTGAAGATGCCATTTTAAGCCATAGCCAAAGAGTGGAGCTCAGGGCCTAGCTTTGGGTGCAAAAGCCTGCTGAGGTGGTGGGCTAAGAAGCTCTAAGGACTAATTAGGGTGAGCTGGCCCCTAGGCTTGAGATTGGGTTTGATTTAGATATGTTGGCGCTCAATTTTGATGTGATCTGATGACTAGGTCGGCCGATAGGGCTAGGGGAGGTGGCTAGGAGGTCAGGTGAGCCAGTGGGATGGTCAATTATGTTTAAACCTTAATAGTAGTTGATGATGGGGAGACTTTTTATTAAGGCCCATAAATGGGCATGAATCCCTTAATTTAGGGATCCAATGGTCCAAAGCTCACCATGGCTGATCTAAAGGGTTTTTCCTGGTCCATGGAGTGTGTTTAGTGGCTGTGGAGTGATAAATTTGGCTGCTTTAGGGTGGATAGGCTAATTTTTGGTGTATGGGTCCAATGTGGGTTCAAATGACCAAAGGTTAGGTTTAGGTTAGGCTAGCCATGACTTTAAGCCAAACTAATTGATCAAAATTGTGTAGATTATTGTAACAAAGTTTTTTAGTGAAGGATTGATTTGATTTTGAGTTTAATTGGGGGTTCCATTTGAAGGATTTTGGAATTTTTGTCAATTTTTGTATGCTGGGCTAGACTTGGGTCTAGATTGGGCTAGGCTTGGGCTAAGTCCAAATTTATTATTGAGAATTTTCTATAGGAACATCATGAAGAGTTTTCAACATAAATTGGGTGTCAATTTTTGGGTTAGGGCAATCAATTTGGTGGAATTTGGAGGCATGCCCGATTTGGTAGAAATTTGGAAAATTTTGAATTTGGGGAAAAAATAAATAAAATTACAGCTTCACCAAGACAAATTGAAGGTCAATTTTGATGTGTGGGATTGTTATGAAGAGTTTAGGATTCAAATTGGGGCAAATTGAGTAGGCTATGGGGTTCAATTTTGTGGTATTAAGTCATAGAGCCAAACTTGGGGGTTTGACTTAGATCAAAATTGAGCTCAAAGAATGGGCCAATTAAGCTTGTACTTGGTTTATATTGGTCATATGAAAGGTAAATCTAAGTTTAGAATTAAAATTGAAGAAAATTGGGCTCTAATTGATGGACATTTGAGGTAAATTTGGGGAAATTGGGCCCTTAAAGGTAATTTGGGGGTTTTGGTCAAAATGCTCAAATTAACCAAATTGAGTTCAATTGAAGGGTCCAAATTGGTTTTGAAGACATTTGGAGTGATTTTGGAGGTTTTGGGAAAATTTTGGGTGCCAAGGGTATTTTTGAAAAATTGGCCATTTTGGGGGTATTTTGGTAAATTTGAAATTTTTTTGTAGTTTTGGGTAACTTGGGTATTTTCAAAAGGTTTGAAATAATTTTTTAACAAATTTGGGTATTTTGGGTGAATTTGGGGTTTCAAAGGTATTTAGGTAATGTGGGGGGATTTAGGGGCAAAAGTCCAAGTTAAATATTTTGGTAGGGTTGGGGTACCAACCACCATATATGAGCTATAGAGCAATGAAAACCCCATTTGGATCTTCTATGTACTGGTCTTAACTAAACCCTAACCTAGGGCCAATGGGTTTAGTGGACCATCTACACGAGTCTCCCAAAAGATCAATGGATCAAAGTCAAGAAATTTTGGGTTTATAGTTGTGCGTGATTGTGTGTGAGAGTGAGTGCCTTAGCTCCAGACCAGCACCCAGGGCGAACCCTAAAGTCAAATAGTCCTATGGGAACTCTCCTTGAGCTCCCTCATAATGACCCCACCTACTAAGTGTTAAAGTTTAGGACTAATATGTAGAGCTTCAAGTTGAGCAAAGAGGAGTTTAGAATTTCTAATGGTGAGGGTTCCTTTTCTAGTTTTCTAAGAATAGTCAACAGAAAAGTCCTATGGTTAGATTCTAGGCTACTAAAGAGGAAAAAATAAACCTCAACCAAAAGTGAGGTCAACAAATGGGCCTCTAATAGATGTGGTGTGTTGGGCAAGCACACCACGCGTATTGGCATTGACCAACGGGATCAACAAAACCAACACAGACTCCTAAGTCAAAAGACCTAGAAAAAGGCGTAGAACTGTGTGTGCTATTTGCTTCCACTAAGGAATTAGCAAGTGAATATCTGATCAACATTGAGGATTAGGAATTCTCGTTGGGGATTGGAGAGTGGGTGTTGAGTTATCAAATTTTAGGTTTTTATAGAGGATGCAAATCAGTATTCATGTGATGACCTCGAAGATTGAGAGTAGGATGCTATGGTGGGGGTCTTATTCCTATCTTGAAAAGTGTGAGTAGAGAATTATACGTTGTGGAGGAGGTCTTACACCAATCTTGAAGATGTATGTAGAGATTTGGAAGCTGTGGAGGGGGCCTTACACCAATCTCAAAGATGTAGGTAGAGAATTGGAAGCCGCGGAGGGGGTCTTACACCAATCTCGAAGATGTATGTATAGTATTTCAAGTCAGGGAGGGGACCTTACACCAATCTCAAAGATGTAGGTATAGAATTGGAAGTTGTGGAGGGGGCCTTACACCAACCTCAAAGATGTAGGTAGAGAATTGGAAGCTGTGGAGCAGGACTTACACCAATCTCAAAGATGTATGTAGAGAATTGGAAGCCGTGGAGGGAGTTTTACACCAATCTCAAAGATGTAAGTAGAAACTTGGAAGCCATGGAGGGGGCCTTACCCCATTCTCGAAGATGTAGGTAGAGAATTGGAAGCCGTGGAGGCGGCCTTACACCAATCTCGAAAGGTTGTGTCACATTAGAAAGGAATGCTTTGTGGCCCATATTCAACCCAAGAGCTAGTGGAAAGGATATTAGCGTCTCAATTCTGGCTTTAAGAGTAGAGGTACAGTGCAAAAAATTTGTGGTGTCGAAGTCATAAGTGTGTGTCAGGTAAAATGATTGACATTGGCGAAAAAGATGTGTGAAATTTTGTGAGGTTCGAGGATCTGAGGAGAATTAATGCAGACAAAGATAGTCGTGCTGTGCGAGCAAAGAGCAAGAGACCTCGAAGTCGAGAGAATCAACTCGACAGACTTGTTTTCTTTTCTTGTTGTTTTTAACAAAATTAAATAACAAAAAAAGGTTCCAAAAATTTTTTTTTAAAATTTTGCTAGTTGATATTTTTGTAAAGAGTATTTTATTTAAATTTTATTTTTATCAAGTTTTTTAATAATATGGTCCTTGGTCAATAAAAGCCCGAAACAACCGAACGGTAAGGGGCCTTTAACCAACCCAAAAAAACGGAAAATGAAAAAAAAAATAAAATTCTAAAAATAATTTCATTAGTCTACTCCAATAAGTGTTATACATTGAGTGCAGTCCAAAGCCACAAAAAGTACAATTATGTTAATTGCATCAAAGTACATCTGAAAATATCTCATGTTGAGTACATATCATAGGCTGAGCATGTCTAATATATATCATATCTGCTACGATGAAATCCAGTAAAAAGGAATCCTGTGAGTGTCTGTCTCTGGTGGAGAAAGCTCCTAATCGAGCCAACCTACTAAGCCATGCTCAAGGAAAAGAGTTCATTTTGCATGTGCTCAAAAGAGCAACCCTCTCATAGCTTGTAAGGCAATAAATCTTCCAACTTCAAGTTTGGCTGGAATCTGTATGACATTTTATTGTCATCCATTCTTCGGAAAGTCACAGACCCCCTACGGTGTCGTACCACTGGAATGCACTGTTTGGCGATGACTTCTCCCTTTCCTTTAAGAGCCAACACTGAACGTACGAGTAGTGGAATCTCCATGGATCCTTTGAATTCACTAGGGCCAACGACATCTATCTCTTTTCCAAATAGAATATTGCTCTTGCTCATGAAAGATACTATTCAAAAAGGTCTCAAAAAGTCATGATGGTCAATGTACGGGGGTATGCAGTCGCATTCACAATACATGTTGATGATGCAAGGGTTGGGAATACAGTCAGTTGGCAGTATACTCCATCACACCATTCTCTTAATCATCCATTTTATCATAGGGGGTAACGGGTCCATCTGATCGTGTCTCAGAATCCCAGGAGGATTTCCTTGTCAGTCTTTAATAAAGTTGTAACAACAGCCACATTGTATGGTGATCCTGCCCTTTCTAAGCATCAATTTTTGTTCCTCAGAATAGGTTCTTTCCATCAGAAGGCCCGCTCGACCCCTGTCTCTTAAATAAAAAATACAGCAAGAATACTTTTCTCGTCACTTTCGGAGAAGACCCTAGTATATAGCTTCAAGCCTTCTACTATATTAATGAACCTTTCTTGAACTTCTTCATAGAATTCAAAATCCCTTTTATTTACTTTACTCATTTTGTAGTATGTTGTCGTGCTGATGATTGGCAGCTATCGAGAATGTTCCCTCATTTCAACGTCTGCGAGAATCCAAGCTAGTGCTGCTTCTATCTCCAGCGGAATGAATGACTCTGAATCCAACGATATATATGGCTCTATACCCAACGGGACATATGTTTCCCTCATTGGGTAATCAGCAGTCTGAAATCCATCATCAGTGGACCCGTACTCCTCCAAAGTACTGTAGCACTCTAGGTGGAGGAAGTTGCAGTTCAAGCTTTCCACAAATGCCTTGGTAGCTGATGTACATGCAGGTATCTCGGTGTTGCATGTCGGCAAACCCCTACTAACAACATATGAAACTGGAGGCATCTTTGGCTCTGTACCAAATCCAGACTCATCATCTGTAGTAAGCAAACTGGAAGAGGTCTCTCTCATGCTTGGATTAGATATGTTTCCCTCAGAAATAGGGGTGAGCAAGTTTTTCATCTCTTTATGGCTTCTTCTTTCTTCGCGTATGAAAGCCCTATGCTTATGGTGGTTAGCATTTCTACGCTGAGTTCTCCATAGTGGTGCATCTGACACTCTTTCATCATTGGCAGCAACTAGGCCTCTGGTCAATGTAGGTATCATAGATGGTAGGCGACAGGTTCCCTCCATCGGGTCTTACTGTACTATCACATTTTTCCCCTTCAGTGAGGAACTATCTCTAGTGCTTAGCCTTAGTAGCGATGGTAGCCCTTCCTTTTCCTGACGGCTAACAACATCCATCAGAGGGCCATCAGTCCATGTCAACTTGACTAGAGTCCATGTCAAAGTCTATGGTGTCACCTTGCAACGCCCTTTCTTTGTTGAATGTGAGGTTCCAACCATCTTTAAAAGCAACGATCAGCTCTAGTTTGACATTTTTCTCTGCAAACAATAGGAAAAACATCAATGAGCTGAAATTTAGTGGGAAAAAGAACAAAACAAAGTGTTTATTAAAGAGGATTTTAATTTATGTTGATGAGAAAATTATTTATTCATGTATGGCTTTTGTTTAATTTAGTAGAATATCAAATTTAAAGGTAGAAAAGACTAAATTGAAATGTGTAATTTAAAAAATTTTCATTAAATTGAGTTTAATTTTATTACAAATTTTGGACCCGGTCGCAGATGTTTGGCCAAATAGAAAACCCCTGAGCAATCAATATTTCAAAATTTCAAATCAAGCAATTTCAAGCAATGTCAAGTTGCATAGTATGTCGTTAAGTATCATCCATTGATTGGCAGCATGGGTCTCTCACCACGAAAGCCTACTAGCTAGTAGACTCCTCTTGTGTAAACCTTTTCTGCGATAAATTGTCTCTCCAAGTTGGCTCAAAATTTTTACCTATATTGCGGTGTGCAAGAATGGGTTTTCTAAGCACGAGGATAAGTTCACCAACTTTGAATGTCATTGGGCGGACCAATTTTTCATGAGCTTGTACCATCTTCGATTGATAAAGCTCCAAATGTTGTTGTACTTCTAGACATTTTTCTTCAAGACACTCTAATTCATCGAGTCTAAGTTTTGCACTTTCTTCTGTTGTGAGTTGGTTGGTGATAGCAACTTTGAGAGACGATGTCTAAACCTCTAAGGGTAGTACGGCCTCGAACTCATACACGAGCATGTAAGGTGTACACTGAGTGAGAGTCCTGAACATTGTCCATATGCTCACAAAGCTTCTAGCAATTTGTTATGCCAATCTCTTTTATTTTTAACTAGTGTCTTCTTTAAAATTTGTACCAATGTTTTGTTGGAGGCTTCGACCAATCCATTTCCTTTAGGATAGTAAATTGTAGAATATCTCTAGTCTATCCCATATCATTTCATGAAATTGTTGATTTTTGTGCTTTTAAAGGTTGTCCCATTGTTAGAAATTATTTTTCACGATACCCCGAAATGGTAGACGATTTGGCTTTTGAAGAATTGAAGGAGGTGCTGTGTCGTAACCTCTTGTAACGGTACTGCCTATGCCCATTTAGAAAAGTGATCTGTTGCGAAAAGTATAAATTTATGTCCTTTGGAAGATGGAGGGTCTATTAGACCTATTATGTCTGTGCCTCAACACTCGAATGACAAAGAGGTGACTACTAGGTGTAGTACATTCGGAGGTTGGTATAAGAGCACCCCATGCACTTGGCACTGGTGACATCTTCTAGCTGTATTTATATAGTCAGACATCATTGCCAGCCAATAATATCCGGCTCTCTTGATCTTAATTTTCATCTTCAGCCCTGACTGATGAGTGCCACACAATCCAATGTGTGCTTCTTTGACAATAATTTATGCTTTAGCTTTGCTTAAAAATCATAGCCACATCTGGTCGAACAATCTTTTGTAGAGGACGTCACCCATTATAGCATAAGATATTAAAAATAATAGCCACATCTAGTCGAACAATCTTTTGTAGAGGACGTCACCCAGTAGAGAATAAGATATGACCCACTTTTTAATGGGATGGGCCTCAGAATTGTCCTCTGACAGCTTTCTAGTATGCAAATATTCTATTAATGGTTTGCACCAATCTTCATTGATATCAACAATCACAATCATCATTTCTTATTACATTTTGATCTTGTGTAGATTGTCGAGGACAACTCAAGATAAAACCTACATTCCTCGTATTGTAATGTCAATGGAATCCTTTAGGGGACATGCTAATTCTATTGTAAGTTTTGCTAGGGCTTCAACATGAGCATTATCTCCCCAAGGAATTTGATAGAAAGTAAAATTGGGAATCTGTTTAAGAAGCTTCATTGCGTATCAGTGATATTCTGCTAGTCTTGGCTTTAAAATCTTGTATTATTCGGTGACTTGTTGGATGACCAGATGCGAGTCATCATAGATCGCAATATCTGTTACCATCGAGATTGCCAACTTCAACCCGGTAATTAACGCTTCATATTTGGCTTCATTGTTGGTGCATGGCTCTGTCAAGTTGTATGAGAAACTTAGCATACCCTTATCTAGTGTGATAAAGATCAAATCGATTCCTGCTTTGCCTGGTATAACTGTGCTAGATCCTTTATTTTTCTGGCTGACAAAGCTCTATCTAAGTACATCTCCCAGCGTTGCACACTTGAGAAATCTATATTTAATACTTGTTCATATCGTAACTCATCATTAAGAGGGGACTAATACGCCTAAAATATATAGTGTTTTTACACATTTTTATATCTATTATTGAGATATTGCACTTTAATGGAAGGTATTTATATATTTTTCTTTCAGCCACAGGTAAAAAGGTGAAAAGTGCTTAAAGGAGTGAAAAAGATCAAATTTAGAGCAAATAGGTGAAAAATGTGCAAAAGTGTTTTGGTGCCTAAGTGCTAGATCTAGCGCTTATGCGTCGGTTAAACAAAGAAGTCCGTGCCTACGCGCTAGAGGCCCCACACATAAGTGCTAGTGGCAGTTATTAGGTGAGTAAATTCAGTTTTTTATGAATTTTAAAGAGGTTTTTGAGGCACCTATTGGCTTAATATGTGGTTACAACCACCATGGACGAAAATTATTGCAAAAGAATGCATCTCTTGGGAAATACATCAAATCAAGACATATTTTGAAGAGATACCAAGACACCTTTTAGAGAATTATAAAAGAAAGAAGATTGGGACTTTGAAAGAGGTCCTGAAAGTACTGGAAAAGTTTTGAAAGTTAAAAAATTGGGGAGTTAGTTGGAGAGATTTTCAGGCACCACATATTTATCTTTTTTTTTTATTTCTAGTTCTATATTAAGAGTGTTGTAAAAGAGAAGAGATTCAAAGAATCTTCAAGAGTTTGGTGGAGGACTTGAGATAAGTTTTCATCTTTTGTTTTAGACTATTTTTGGTTTTAATTGAGACTTGTTCTTGGTTTGAAAATAATTTCAACTTTTAAATTAAATTGTGGTTTATTTTCTCCGTTGATTCTGAGTAGTTTTCTTTATCTTTCTTCTTAAAATGATAAGTAATAAAATGTTGAATGGAAGTTGTGGAGTGTATTGATCTTTAATGTTGGAAGAAGTTGCGATGATTTAAATCCATGTATTTCATTTACTTCTTGATTTGGCCAATCCAGATGTTAAAATTTGTTGTGAGAACATGTAAGAACCGGGCTGGTATTGTCTTAGTCAATAATTTGAAAGAATCGCATGAGGGCTTCTGATTGATAATGTAGTTCATATGATTGAGTGCAAATAAATAAGAAAATATTCATTGAAGGGTGTAGAGTTAGAGGAATTTAAAGTGATAGGTTAAAGCCCCCAACTTGGTTTACTTTTTTAGGTTCATGATATGAGATGTTAGACTCCAGAATTGAGGGAACTCTAGAGTGAGAGGTAGTACCTTCCCTGCCTAGCCGGTCTTCAAAACTATTCAAATTTTAAATTAACCAATGTTATTTATAGCATCTCTAGTAAGGGTCAAGAATATTATTGCTTCTATTTGGCACAACACAATAAGCATACTTCCAAAACAGATTTCTTATACTTATTAATGATTCATGATAAGGAGAAAGTTCTTTTCATCTTTAGTGTTTGTCTTCTACAAAAACTCAAGTTATCTTTTTAAGTTTGTTCTGTTTTTGTCAAAATATTTAAACTTTCTTTACTGCAAAAACGTCTTTAGTTTAAATAATTATCTTTTTAAAAATACAAAGTTTTCCAAAAAGTGCATATTGCAGATCTTCTCTGTGAGTTCGATATTTAAGTCTTAATCAAAAAGTCCTATATTACTTGATAACGATATGTATAGTTACGTAATATGCCAATATATATAAATTAAAATTAAAATTCTTATTTTTCTTCTGGATCAAATTTTTGGTTTTGTTGTGAAATAAGGAAATATAAGTGAAAAATATAATCAAAATTATTGTTATACTGTTGCATATAAGCAGTTATCAGGGATCAAGATTTTTACTCTGTTGTCGGGGAAGTGAAGTAAAAATTGTAAAGAATCTATTGATTTAAAAGAAAATTTCTATTTTTAAAAAGTCTTATTTAAATTTAAGTTAATGTATTTTATTTTGTGTGTGTTTAGTTTTATTTTATCATATGTTAGTGTTTGTGTAGTTTAGGTTCTAAAGGACTAGTGTCCTATGATTCTGAAATAGAGAAAATTGTTAGAAAAATCTGAACTTCATCAAGAGATGATTTAACACAAAATCTTGACAAATTCATAAAAATTATAGAAATGGCAAACCAAAATGATCAAAATGCTGAAATTCATCAAGAGTTTAAACCTTTAAGAGATTATGCCAACCCTACTGTAGATGAACATCATTGTAGTATTCAAAAACCTACTGTAGTGGCTAATTCATTTGAGCTTAAACCTTCTATTATTCAAATGGTATCAAATAATCAGTTTGGGAGATCACCAACTGAAGATTCAAATTTACATCTTGCTAATTTTCTAGAATTATGTGCTACATTTAAATACAATGGTGTATCAGATGATGTTATACGACTTAGGTTATTTCCTTTCTCCCTGAGGGTTAAAGCTAAGATGTGGTTGAATTTTTAAGCACTTGGATCTATCATAATTTGAGGTGATTTAGCACAAAAATTCCTTGCAAAATATTTTCCACAATAAAAAACTGCGAAACTTAGAAATGATATTACATCTTTTAATCAGTTTAAAGGGAAATCTATTTATGAAGCCTGGGAAAGATTTAAAGAACTCTTAAGAAATATTTCACACCATGCTATACCAGATTGGCTAATAGTTCAAACTTTTTATGATGGATTAATTGGATCTCTTAGATCAGCTACGAAGCTGCTGCTGGTGGTTCATTGATGTCAAATTCATTTCATGATGTTTATGCTTTAATTGAAGAGATGGCTACCAATAATTTTCAATGGCCTTTTGAGAGGGTGAATCCTAAATTAGCCAATATTTATGAATTTGTTGCATTTACTATGTTAGCAAATCAAGTTGCTGCAATTTCAAGGAAGTTAGACCAAATTGGAATGAATTTTTCTCAACCAATTTCCATGATTGAGGAGAATTCATAAGGCTCCAATGGTAGATTCTCAAGCATCATTAGAAACTTTGAATGCCATAAATAATAAGCATAATAACCTATATTCAAATTATTATAACCCGGGTTGGAAAAATCATTCCAACTTTAACTAGAATAACAATTCAGGTGATAATAAAGAGCAATGAGGGAACAACCAAATAAACCCATTGGGAAATTGGAACAATTAAGGGAATAATAATTATAGATCTACTTATTCTCCAGGTTTCAATAGTAATACAAAATTTAAGGAGAATATGTTGTCTATAGAAGAAGTGGTGTTGCAAATGAGAAATCAATTACAAAGTCAAGAAGCTACAATTAAAAACATCGAGAATCAAATTTTCGGGAAATATTTAAGAAGCTTAAAATTAATATTCCATTTGCTAAAGCCTTAGGACAAATGCCAAGCTATGTAAAGTTTATGAAGGATATTCTTAACAGGAATTTTGAAGATAATGAGACTGTTGCACTTAGTGAGGAGTGTAGTGCTATAATTCAAAGAAAGCTTCCTGAAAAGCTTAAAGATCCTGGTAGCTTTACAAATCCATGTGCAATAGGAGACAAATTTTATGGGAAAGCTTTATGTGATTTAGGTGAAAGCATTAACCTTATGTCATTATCAATATTCAAAAGATTGAGATTAGGAGAAATAACCCCTACTACTATAACTCTACAGTTAGCAAATCGTCGACAACATACCCTGAAGTAGTCATAAAAGATGTCCTAGTGAAAGTGAATCAATTTATCTTTCCTATTGATTTCATTGTGCTAGATATGGAGGAAGATAAAGAGATACATATCATTTTAGGAAGACCTTTCCTAGCAACAGGAAGAGTAATGATAGATGTGCAGAAAGGGGAATTAATAATGCGCGTTAATGATCAAACTGTTACTTTCAATATTTCAAGATCAAAAGGTAAAGATGATGAATATTAGAGGATGGAGGATATAAGATATCTAAGTGAATGCTATTTCACAATAACTTATGAAGAAAAATCTGAAGAAAAAGATTTGGAACACAAGCAAGAATAGGAATAAAATTGATGTGATGAACATTTTAAGGAAGATTCAAACTATGTTCGAGAAATTTGAAATTTTGGACATGATAGACAAAGATAAATCATTTTTTCCATCAATTGAAAAACCTCCAGAACTTGAGTTAAAGTTACTTCCTGAACATTTAAAATATGCTTTTTTAGGAGATTCCTCTACTTTACCAGTTATAATTTCCTCAAAATTAATGATGGAAGAAGAAGAATGGTTGATGAAAATTTTGAAAAATTTTAAGAATGCCTTTGAATGGGCAATTGCTGATATTAAAGGAATCAGTCCTTCAATTTGTATGCATAGAATTTATATGAAAGAGAACTGCAAACCTAGGGCTAATCCTTAAAGGAGACTGATACTTGTTATGAAAGAAGTTGTTAAGAAAGAAATTTTAAAGTGGTTAGAAGCTGGAATTATCTACCCTATATCAGGTAGTGCATGGGTTTGTTGATCCTGAAACTGCTTATATGCAACATTATAACAATAATTATGATTATATTTTTCACTTATATTTCCTTATTTC